>CM026555.1:11515853-11569717 GCA_015143295.1 Tetracentron sinense | reverse complement strand
GCCCCAGAAATGCTGGAACTCTCGGTGAAACTAGATTTGATCGTAGAAGCTACGATCGACTATAAGCTACGATCATCTAAAAATTTCAAAATTAATTTTTTTTTTTTTTTTGAATCGCTACACGATCGTAGATACCGCGATTTTACTTTCTTGGTGCGATTTTTTAGGGGTTTTCCCCTTACCATAAATAGAAGACTTTAGGAGGGTTTTGGTTACCCTACAACGAACCAGAGAGTTCCTATAAAGATAGAAAGGATCTTGAGCATTCCAAAGAGGGTTTTGTTGAAACCAGAAGAGCTTTCCAAGGGTTGGATCTTCCCCAAATCAAGCTTGGATCATTCAAATCAAGTAGATTTCTCAGGGTTTCTCAACCTAGAAATTGAGTCCAAGAGGTTAGAACTACTATCTACCTTGTTATCATACAAATGATGATTCACTAGTTAGTTTAAGTCTATTATGAGCAAATATGAATTGGTACATTTGGTTGAACTATATCATGATAAACATCAAATAGTTTTACAAATTGGGTTTTTCAATAACACGTATGAATCTGGTTAAAATTGTAAGAAAATTGTAATAAGTCCTTTAAATGAACTATGATTTAAGTATCTGATATGGCGATGACAAACAAGGGATTTTGGGTGACTTGATTATGTTCACATAAGCAAATAAGGATTTAAGATTTTGGGGGTTTTCCAATAAAAGGGTGAATATACTATAAGTGCAAGTAAGTGTTAATATCCTCCAAGGGAACCATGATTTAAGTGTGATATGATATTAGGCTTAGAAGCCATGATTGTTATGATGGTGACGCAATGACTGAAATGTTCTACATTCTAGAATTGTTTAAGTATGTTATGATGCTAATATACCTTGTATGAACCATAGAGTTACTTAAGGTCTTCAAGTATACTATATGATCATTATGCCTTGCATGAACATGTTTAATTAGTTAAAGCTTTCCACATAGATGTTATAATGCTCACAGCACTCTACGCATGATAAGTATTGCACGACCGTGGTTTTTCTCATAAGCATGAATTTCAAGAAAAACATAAGAGGATTTTCAAAGGCATTCATAAGTAAGAAGCATACATGCATAAGCATAGACTAAGCCAAACTTTGGGTTGGCATTCTAAGATCGGTTACTCCAGGCTCACAAGGATCAAGTCTAGATCTTGTATGAACTCCACGGATCATAAGTCTCGCAAGGCTTTTCAAGAACTCATAAGAAACTCACAAGTCTAAGATCTTGCATATGTCTCCAAGGAGAACAAGCTCACAAGAAGCTCACAAGTACTCATAAGCTCACAAGAAGCTCATAAGCTCACAAGTACTCACAAGCTCACAAGAACTCTAAGCTCACAAGAACTCATAAGAAAACACGAGGCTCACAAGCATTCATAAGAACTCATAAGCATACATGAGAGGGTTTGTTTTCCATGAAAAGAACAAGTTTTATGAAAGGTTTTTCCCGACGGGTTTTAAGCATGGATTTTGGTGATTTGTATTCTTTTACGCACTGTATAAAATATTGTGATTATGATAGCATTGTTAGTTAGTAGATTTTGCTCGCTGAGTATTCCATGCTCAGCCGTACATGTTATGTCGGCAGGTACACGGACTCCATTTGACATCTGTGATCAGGGGCCCTGGATAGAGGAGGATTATGGCGAGGAGGAGCCATATGTAGAGCCTCAGGAGGAGGCAAATGACTTAGACCACTGGCCCTTTTAGAGTGATTACATAGAGAGAGAGAGTATTATCATTTTGTATTTTGATAGGTGGGCATGTCCACCTTTACTTTTGTGATGTATGTACAAACTTGAAATACACAGCATGTATAGAAAAGAAATTTTTGGATTACGCTTCCGCACATTGGTTTAAGCTTCCGCCTTATTCATGATTATGGTTGTCATGACTTGGATGTTATTACAGGATGGTTTGGTATCGGATATGGCACATCACGAGCCAAAGTATCCCTAACTCCCAGGGGGTATTTTGGGTCGCGACAGAGGTGGTATCAGAGCTTAGGCCTTAGAGTCCCTAGGGTCACTTAGTACTCGATACCACGATCAAAACAAGGCATTAGGATTGAGGAAAGAGTCGTATTCCAAGTATAGACTAATCTTTAGTCTTAGTCCATAACCGGTTGGAATCCGACCGAACTTAGTACCCTACGCTAGAACCACACATTGTATGATTATCTACTACAATGTATACCTTGATGTATTACTATCAATTACCTTATGAATTTGAAATGAGCTTGAAATTGTGATTGAGATGAAGTTGGTTTCCAAGTTAGACTCATATTCTGCTACTGTTCTCAGGATTAACATGAGACGTGGTAGTGGACGGGGTCGCGGTTACCAAACTCGGGGCAACAGTAATGGAGGAGACCCTCCCTCGGGTGATGATCAACCCGATATATCTCAGTTGTTAAATACTATGGTGGAGACCATCACCATGCTAGTAGCCCGACAGCCCGCTGCTACTACTGCGTTGGCACACCCACCTCCTCCACATCACACCTCGGGACTCGAGGCATTCCGAAGGCTACATCCACCTACCTTTTATGGGACCACCGACCCCATGGTTGTAGAGGCGTGGATTATGCAACTGGAGAAAATATTTCGTGCTCTTCGTTGCACCGATGAGCAAAGGGTAGATTGGGCTGCCTTCATGATGGAAGGAGAAGCTGACCATTGGTGGAGAGTGGTGTTGAGACAGAGAGACACCGCCAGGGCAGGAGAGCCGTGGACTTGGGGTGAATTCCTTGATGCCTTCTATGGGCAGTACTTTCCCAAGATTGTCAAGCAACAGAAGGAGATGGAGTTCATGTCCCTAGTGCAAGGGAATATGAGTGTGGCCGAGTATGAGGCCAAATTCGTTGAATTGTCATGATTCGCACCACACTTGATCATGACGGAGGAGATGCGAGTCCGGAAATTTGAGAATGGGTTGAAGCCCTTCATCAAGGATCGAGTCTCCATTCTTCAAGTGGAGTCTTGGAGAGAGATTGTGGGGAAGGCAAGGATTGCCGAAAAGAACTCAGAGGAGTTTCTTCAAAGAAGAGAGGGTGGCTTCGGGAGAGCCATGCAGAAGGGTCAGTCTAGTGGCTCAGCACCACCGGAGAAGAGGGCCAGGATTTCCCAGTACCCACCTCCTAGGCCTACACAGACACAGAGGTCTTCGTTTGCATCACCAGTGCCTCGCCCGACTACTTCACAGGCACCTCGCCCCGCTTTTTCTCAGGGCACCAGATATGTACAACCGTCACCCTCTTCATCCTTTGAGGAGTGTGACTATTGTGGTCGGAGACACCCGGCTGGAGAGTGTCGGAGAGCATCGGGAGGATGTTTCCATTGTGGCGAGCAGGGCCACATAATTAAAGATTGCCCACGCCGACAGTCACGGGCTCATCCTCAGGGGAGCAGGCCCCCAGTTCGGCATACTTCTCAGCAGGGGTCTTCACAAGCTTCGGCATCTAGACCCACACGGCCCACTCAGAGCACACAGCAGCCTCGCCAGGCAAACAGAGGCCGGGTCTTTGCCTTAACAGAATGGGACGCACAGGCATCAGACGATGTTGTGCAAGGTACGCGAGAATTTCTAAAGTGTTCAAGTATGAAATGATGAGTGCTATAAGTATACGTATAATCACTTGTATGTCATGCTACCTATACTCTATGTATGTTGCTGAAACCCGCTGATATAGTTAATTACAATGCACAGGCGTATTGCTAGTGAACGAGTGTCTAGCTCGTGTGTTGATCGACACGGGATCGACACATTCTTTTGTATCGCCAAGCTTTGCCAAAGGTTTTGAGTCTAAGCCGAGTCGCCTACGTCACGAGTTAACCATTTCGACTCCACTTGGCAAGTCAGTTGACACAGACCGAGGATATCGGAATTGTATAGTTCAAGTCGGGCAGTATGAATTGCCGATTGATCTAATCATCCTTGAGTTCCAGGACTTGGACTTCGAATGTTATTCTCGGGATGGATTGGCTAGCTGCACACCACGGGAATGTGGCTTGTTTTGAGAAGATGGTGAAGTTCAAGCCAGAAGGCGTCAAGCTATTCCACTTTCATGGACTTCGGAGGAGAGATATAGCCCGTCTAGCAGCTCTAAGTCTTGCAAATCCGGAGGCATGAGACTCCTCAGCCCTACCGGTTGTGAGTGAGTATTTGGATGTGTTTCCCGAGGAATTACTAGGGTTACCTCCAGATAGGGAGATAGAATTTGCAATAGAGCTTGCTCCTGGAACGGCTCCAATTTCTAAGGCTCCGTACAGGATGGCCCCTATTGAATTGAAGGAATTAAAGGAGCAAATAGAAGAGTTGCAACGGCTTGGTTTCATCCAACCAAGTGTGTCACCGTGGGGAGCACCGGTACTCTTTGTGAAGAAGAAGGATGGGTCGATGAGGATGTGCATCGACTATAGACAGTTGAACAAAGTCACCATCAAGAATCGATACCCCTTGCCACGAATAGATGATTTGTTCGACCAATTGAAAGGAGCAAGGTTCTTCTCCAAGATTGATTTGCGGTCCGGCTATCATCAGTTGAAGATCAAGGCCGAAGATGTGCCAAAGACTACCTTTAGGACTCGGTACGGGCACTACGAGTTCCTAGTTATGCCTTTTGGTCTAACAAATGCACCGGCAGCGTTCATGGATTTGATGAACCGGGTATTCAAGCCTTATCTCGACAAATGTGTTATCGTCTTTGTCGATGACATCTTAGTATATTCTCCGACCAGGGAGGATCATGATCGAGATCTTCGCCTTACACTTGAGACTCTTCGAGAGCATAAACTATACGCCAAGTTGAGTAAGTGCGAATTTTGGTTGGAGAAGGTGGCGTTCCTTGGCCACGTAGTATCTGTCGAGGGTATTTCAGTAGACCCAGCAAAGATAGAAGCGGTGATGAAATGGGAGAGACCCAAAAGTGTTACCGAGATACGCAGCTTCCTCGGTTTAGCAGGATACTATAGGAGATTCGTAGAGGGATTCTCCAGCTTAGCGGCACCGCTCACGTATTTGACACGGAAAAATGCTAAGTTCACTTGGAGCGATAAGTGTGAAGCGAGCTTCACGGAGTTGAAGAAGAGGCTTACTACTGCCCCCATTCTCACAGTGCCGTCTAGGAGTGGAGGTTTCGTGGTTTACAGTGATGCCTCGAATGTTGGGCTAGGATGTGTTCTTATGCAGCGCGGGAATGTCATCGCCTACGCTTCCCGGCAATTAAAAGAGCATGAAAAGAACTATCCTGCTCACGATTTGGAGTTGGCCGCGGTGGTTTTCGCATTAAAGATTTGGCGGCATTACCTTTATGGGGAAGAGTTTGATATTTTCACGAATCATAAAAGCTTAAAATACCTATTTTCCCAAAAGGAGTTGAATATGCGACAGCGCCGATGGATGGAATTCTTGAAGGACTGTGAGTGTTCGATCCAGTACCATCCGGGCAAGGCTAATGTAGTGGCAGATGCTTTGAGCAGGAAGTCCACTGGGTTTGTAGCACACATGATGGTGCAAGAGTGGAAGTTGTTGGAAGATGTTTCTAACCTTGATATTAGTTTCAGCCTTCCTACCTCTGGGCCAGTGATGGCTAATGTCACAGTTAGGCCTTACATATGGGCCATGATCCGAGAATTACAAGAGTTGGATGCCAAACTACTGGCCTATAGAGACAAGTCGGTTTGCGATGGCAGTAAGGACTTTGCAGTGCAAAGTGATGGGACAATCACATTCAAGGGAAGGATATGTGTTCCAGCCGATGAGAAGCTCAAATTAGAAATCTTAGATGAAGCTCACCGGTCTAAGTACACTGTGCATCCTGGCGGTACAAAGATGTATCGGAACCTCAAAGGACATTTTTGGTGGCGGAACATGAAGAGGGAAGTTGCCGAGTATGTGTCAAGATGCTTGGTATGCCAACAAGTGAAGGCCGAGCATATGAGGCCAGCAGGGCTTTTACAATCCCTCCTTATTCCCGAGTGGAAATGGGAGAACATCTCCATGGATTTCATCACTGGGTTGCCAAAAACGACAAAGAAATCGGATGCAATATGGGTAGTGGTTGATCGTTTGACAAAATCCACCCATTTCTTGCCTTATCGGACTACGTTCAACTCGAACCAACTTGCAGAATTGTACCTCAAAGAAGTGGTTCGGTTGCATGGGTGCCAGTCAGTATCGTGTCAGACAGGGATCCAAGATTCACTTCCAGGTTCTGGAAAAGCTTTCAGAGCGCTATGGGTTCCCGTTTGGACTTTAGCACCGCCTTTCATCCTCAGACAGATGGACAGACCGAGAGGGTGAACCAGGTTATAGAGGACATGCTCCGAGCTTGCATGTTGGACTTCAAAGGCAGTTGGGAGGATCACTTGCCATTGGTGGAATTCGCCTACAATAACAGCTATCAGGCGAGCATCCAAATGGCTCCTTTTGAGGCCTTGTATGGTCGAAGTTGTAGATCTCCCCTATACTGGGATGAAGTTGGAGAGAGAAAGATATTGGGCCCGGAATTGATTGAACAAACTGCGAATAAAGTCAAGATCATCAGAGAGAGATTAAAGACGGCTCAGGACAGGCAAAAGAGCTATGCCGACACCCGTAGACGAGATCTTGAGTTCCGTATTGGCGATATGGTATTTGTGAAGGTTTCACCGACAAAGGGTGTTATGAGGTTTGGCAAAAGAGGAAAGCTCAGCCCGAGGCATGTTGGTCCATTTGAAATTATCACCCGAATTGGTGAAGTTGCATACCGGGTTGCTCTACCCACTCACATGGCGGCGGTTCACAACGTATTCCATGTATCTATGCTTCGGAAATATATTCCGGATCCTTCTCATGTGATCGACCTTGATACGCTAGAAGTCCGAGAGGATCTCACTTTGGTGGAAGAGCCGGTTCAAATTTTGGACCGTAGGGATCAAGTCTTGCGCAATAAGGTCATCCCCTTGGTTCTTGTTCGATGGCAACACCATTCACGAGAAGAAGCTACATGGGAGCGCGAAGCGGAAGTGAGGGAAAAATATCCTAATTTGTTTGAGTGATGTTTATGTAATTTTGTTCTTTATAATCTCTATGTATCGTTCCAATTTCGAGGACGAAATTTCTGTAAGGGGGGGAGGATGTAGAACCCCGGATCTTGATGGCCATGTACGACGAATGATATCATATACTAAAGCATGTAAGAATGTATTTATGGTGTATGAGTGTTTGGAATGAAATAGGCAAGAGTATAGAATACTCTTGAGTATTGACAAGGGTTATGCCTTGGCATACCCTCGACTCTAAATAGCCCTAGCGTTCACACCGCTCGTCGGAATCAAGCGATTCTTGGATTTTTGGAAAGGTAATTGAACCCTCTTTGGGGTTCATGTTGATCACTTATCTTGGTTTTGAGTTGGTGTTAGGTCAAAAGACCGATTTCTGAAGTCGGGTCGGTTTAAAATCTGGATTGACGAAACCCAATTTCGGATCAGCCAGGTTTAGGGGAAAAATGGTCCAAGAAAAAGAAGAATTGGAAGTTGTGAAAAACATGAAAGTTGTTTTCCTTTAAAAGACGAATCCAACGCAAGTTGAATCGTCAAAATTGGACAAGCGAGTCAAAAGTTATGGCCGAGATACGAAAATGTAAAAATTCTGAAGCTTTCTGCAAAAGTTGCGATCGCTCGTAGGGACCCTACGAACGATCGTAGCGGAGCTACGAATGATCGTAGAGTTGCTACGATCGATCGTAAAGCCCCAGAAATGCTGGAAACTCTCGGGTGAAACTACGATTGATCGTAGGAAGCTACGATCGATCGTATAAGGCTACGATCGATCGTAAATCGCTACGAACGATCGTAGATACGCGATTTTACTTTCTTGGATGCGATTTTTTAGGGGTTTTTCACCCCTTACACTATAAATAGAAGACTTTAGGAGGGTTTTTGGGTTACCCTAAACCAAAGAGAGTTCCTAGAAAGAGAAGGAAAGGATCTTGAGCATTCCAAAGAGGGTTTTGCTTGAAACCAAGAAGAGCTTCAATCAAGGGTTGGATCTTCCCCAAATCAAGCTTGGATCATTCAAATCAAGTGAGGATTTCTCAAGGGGTTTCTTCAACCTAGAAATTGATCCAAAGAGGTTAGTAAACTACTATCTAGCCTTGTTATCATACAAAGATGATTCAAATAGGTGATTTTAATTCTATTATGATACAAATAGGAAGTGTGGAAATTTGGGTGAACTAGATCATGAATAAACAATCAAATAGGGTTTTACAAATTGGGGGTTTTTCAATAACAAGGATGAATATGGCTAAACTTGTAAGAAAATTGTAATACCTTTAAATGAACCATGATTTTAAGTATACTATGATGCAATGACAAACAAGGGATTTTGGGTGAACTTGATTATGTTCAAATAAGCAAATAAGGATTTAAGATTTTGGGGGTTTTCCAATAAAAGGGTGAATATGACTATAAGTGCAAGTAAGTGTTAATATCCTCCAAGGAACCATGATTTTAAGTGTGATATGATGAATTAGGCTTAGAAGCCATGATTGTTATGATGTGACGCAATGAATGAAATGTTCTACATTCTAGAATTGTTTAAGTATGTTATGATGCTAATATACCTTGTATGAACCATATGAGTTACTTAAGGTCTTCAAGTATACTATAATGATCATTATGCCTTGCATGAACATGTTTAATTAGTTAAAGCTTTCCACATAGATGTTATAATGCTCACAAGCACTCTACGCATGATAAGTATTGCACGACCGTGGTTTTTCTCATAAGCATGAATTTTCAAGAAAACATAAGAGATTTTCAAAGGCATTCATAAGTAAGAAGCATACATGCTTAAGCATAGACTAAGCCAAACTTTGGGTTGGCATTCTAAGATCGGTTACTCCAGGCTCACAAGGATCAAGTCTAGATCTTGCATGAACTCCACGGATCATAAGTCTCGCAAGGCTTTTCAAGAACTCATAAGAAACTCACAAGTCTAAGATCTTGCATATGTCTCCAAGGAGAACAAGCTCACAAGAAGCTCACAAGTACTCATAAGCTCACAAGAAGCTCATAAGCTCACAAGTACTCACAAGCTCACAAGAACTCTAAGCTCACAAGAACTCATAAGAAAACACGAGGCTCACAAGCATTCATAAGAACTCATAAGCATACATGAGAGGGTTTGTTTTCCATGAAAAGAACAAGTTTTATGAAAGGTTTTTCCCGACGGGTTTTAAGCATGGATTTTGGTGATTTGTATTCTTTTACGCACTGTATAAAATATTGTGCTTATGATAGCATTGTTAGTTAGTAGATTTTGCTCGCTGAGTATTCCATGCTCAGCCGTACATGTTATGTCGGCAGGTACATGGACTCCATTTGACATCTGTGATCAGGGGCCCTGGATAGAGGAGGATTATGGCGAGGAGGAGCCATATGTAGAGCCTCAGGAGGAGGCAAATGACTTAGACCACTGGCCCTTTTAGAGTGATTACATAGAGAGAGAGAGAGAGTATTATCATTTTGTATTTTGATAGGTGGGCATGTCCACCTTTACTTTTGTGATGTATGTACAAACTTGGAATACACAGCATGTATAGAAAAGAAATTTTTGGATTACGCTTCCGCACATTGGTTTAAGCTTCCGCCTTATTCATGATTTTGGTTGTCATGACTTGGATGTTATTACAGGATGGTTTGGTATCGGATATGGCACATCACGAGCCAAAGTATCCCTAACTCCCAGGGGGTATTTTGGGTCGCGACAGGAAACATGATTTCGTTGGATTCTAGAAAAGAGTCCCGTTTAAGGGCAAAAAAGAGGGTTTTTATTGGTTCTAAACCGAAAGCAGAGAGATTTAGGAAGTTGACCACTTTACCATAGAGAGGAGAATGAGGGAGAAATTTATCCTTGAACAATTTCTCGTATTTGGCTTCCTTGAATTTGACTGGTACTGGCGCTGAGCTCGTAGCTGGTTCCTTCCCCTTGTCAGTTCTAGATTTCTTCCTTGGTGTCGCGCCCCAAAATACCCCCTAGGAGTTAAGGGATACTTTAGGAGCGACTATTCGTGCCTGACAAACCATCCTGTAATGAACAAGGTACTTATAATACTATATCTACAATAATCAGAGTGTGGAAGCTCATGACCAACTTTTTCTTTTCTAAATAATGTAATCTATATTCCAAGTTTACATATACATGCATAAACATAAAAGTAAAAGGTGGTCATGCCCAGCTATCAAAATATCAAAATACAAAAGACAAGATCTCACCATCACTACCCTCAACAGTAATCTAAGTATGGCCACACGTCAAGGTCTCTGTAGAGCCCCGGACCTTTTCACATTTAATGCATGACACTTTCGTTGCCATTTTTCCTTTAAAGAGGTATAATTAATAAATAAAGAAGAAATTGGAAATTCCTAAACATCAGAAATGTTCATTTTCGAAGTACGAACCCAACGCAAATTGAATCGTCAAAATCGGACGAACGAGTCAAAAGTTATGGCCAAAACAGTTTGGACCTGCAGACCACCGATCGCTCGGTCCATGGAGTGATCGATCGGTCCAAAACCGATCGCTCGAAGGCTATCGACTGGTCAAGATTTTTGTATGGGGAAATTTTCCAGAGAGTGAAATTTTAACCGATCGCTCGGTTATGAAACCGATCGATCGGTAGGCAACCGATCGATCGGTCATTAACACCGATCGCTCGGTACTCGCGTTTTTGCAGAAATTTCAGTAAGGGTATTATGGTCTTTTGTTCGGTTCACTCTTACCTTAAGAATTTAACCCGAGCCTTTAGGGCTTCATTTCGACACTTAGAGAGATTGGGAGATAAGAAGAGAGGAGAGGGCGATTCCTAAACCTAGGGTTTCTATTTTGGAGAGAAATCAAGGGGTTTGTGAACCCACACTCAACTCATGCCCATTTTCTTCAAGATCAAGGCACAAGCTCGTGAGGAGCATCTCCTCAAGCTAGGGTAGCAACTCACGGTCGTTTTTGGAAGGGGATTTCTTCCTCACTTGATCAAGGTCGGTACTTCTTGCTACCCTCCTAGTTATAGTTCCTCTTTTCCCTTCATTCCTCTTTATTTTCCTTTATTTACACATGTGCTATGAGATGGATGGTTGTGAATGGTGAATGGAGATGGAATGGGCGATTGGATGCCAATGGTTGTGTGGTGATGATTAAAATGGGGAGGGCATTGTTCCAATAATGAACATACATGCATGATTTGAGTAAAACCCATCTAGAAAAGCATGTTGCAGGGTAAATCAATAATGAACACACCATGTTTGATGAAATGCCTAGATGAATGAAATGAATAATAAATAAAGAAATTGCATGCTTAAACATTCATGGAAATTGCTAGGGTTATGGTAGTGTGTTTTCGCGTTTTCCCTAAATTGTTTAATTTATTACTTGTATATATGGTGATGTGCAATGTATTGTGAATTCCCCAAAATGTCATATTTAATTTCCATTGCAAGTGCGTACACGATTCCACGAGCACGGCATGAAACGACGTGATTTACCGATGTTTTCAAGAACGAGATGTAGAGGTGGGGCATATCCTACGATATGTTTCACTTCACTTTTGTCAAGGACAAGATGATCATGCATTGCATAGGGAAGGGTCTCCCATCCCATCGCATTACACGCATGGCATGGCATCGCATTACACGCATGGCATAGCATCACATGACACGCATAGCATAGCATTTCATGACACTCATGGCATGACATGACACGCATGGATGCTAGTTGCGACGGACTATGAACGGCAACTAGGCATACCCATCTGCATATAGGGTACTAGTTGCGACGGACTATGAACAGCAACTAGGCATATCATTTCGCATGGATGCTAGTTGCGATGGGCTATGAACGGCAACTAGTCATACATATTCTGCATGGATGCTAGTTGCGATGGGCTATGAACGGCAACTAGGCATGTCATTCCGCTTATAGGGTACTAGTTGCGACAGACTATGAACGACAACTAGGCATGTGAACATGTTTAAATTCCGAATAAGCAAGCATGATACACGCATGACACGCATAGTATGGCATGACATGCATGATACAAGCATGACAAGCATGACACGGTAAATAAGTTCCCAATTACGTGAAGGGTATTTTAAGTCAAGTCAAGCGCATGGGGTTTTTCAAGGATTTTATCGGCTTTTCATGAACTGCAAGTATGATTATGAATTTCCTTATTTCTTTGTATGATATTAACTGTTCCTGATTCATATATATATCTATATTGTTTCCTGTGTATGCATTGCTATCTCTTGCTATAACTGTTGGTTAGTAGTTAGTACCCGCTGAGTATTCCATGCTCAACCGTACTTCTTATGTCGGCAGGTTCTGAGGGAGCTGCTGCTCCATTTGATGTTTGTGCTCCTGGTCCATGGATGGAGGAGGAGTACGTCGAGGAGCCTTTGGAGGAACCTCCCGTAGAGGGTTATCAGTAGGTGGTGTTAGATTCTTAGTGGATTAGCTGTGGGTGAGCATGAGTGATTATATCTATGTGTTTTGGCGGGCATGTCCGCACTTTCTTTGTTTTGAATTCTTTGTATTAAAACTTGGACCATGTGTATATACTTAGAGGTTTGTTAGACTTCCACTGTGTTTTATAGTTATGCTTCCGCTGTTATCCTTTATTGTATATGCTCTGTGGGTGTTTTGCAGGTGGTTTGTCAAGCAAGTCATGATTTAGTCGTCCATGATTCACTCTAACTCCTAGGGTGGGTGGGTCGCGACAGTCTCTATCCAATTGCGACTGCATCGGGATAGGTGGCTCCCTCTCCTCTACATACTCTTCCTCAACCCAAGGCTCAGGGTTGAGGGAATCCTCAGTACCTACTGACATAAAAGTACGGCTGAGCATGGAATACTCAGTGAGTACAAGCTACTAGCTAAACAGTAGTAATAACATGTACAAGAGAACATTGATTTGCACAATCAGTAAAACAATATAAGATCATCATATGCATGCATGAATGCGAAAACCCGATAAAATCATACTTGTCTTATCTTGAAAACAGTTGTTTGGGTGTGT
Source organism: Tetracentron sinense (assembly GCA_015143295.1). NCBI lineage: Eukaryota > Viridiplantae > Streptophyta > Magnoliopsida > Trochodendrales > Trochodendraceae > Tetracentron > Tetracentron sinense. The sequence continues at coordinate 11,556,630 of CM026555.1, read as the reverse complement.
GTTCATGTGTTTTCAATCTTGCTTGTCATACTTGAAAACAATGTGTGGTCTTGGATCTCGTTCGTAAGAATCACGTAATCTTTCTTGGAATCACGTGTCTTGTGTTCTGGCTTGACTTGCCATGATTTGACTTGACTTGCCTTGTTTTCTTGTGAGCCAGATGTTAGTACCCCATGAATAAGAATACATATATATAGATATCGAAAGAGGGGTACACTAACATCCTTGACCAGCCCTATGTCCGGCTTGGTCAACTTGTTTTCTTGTGAGCTAGGTGTGACATATCTTGCAATATGCCCTACCCTTGACCGGCCCGATGTCCTGGTTTATCCACCTGCTTGTTTACTTGTGAGCCAGGTATGACATACTTGGACATATGCCCTACCCTTGACTGGCCCGATGTCTGGCTTTATCATTCGATTCGTGAATCACTTTTGTTGTTGTCATTGAAATACGTGTACTTTGAAAACATTGGTTCATGGATGCATGCGTGTTTGTGTGCAACAATTTGTGGCTATCGTACTAGCATAATTGATAAAAAGGGGAAAACACATAACATATGAACCCTACTTATAATCATGTGATATGTGAGCAATGTTGATAACATTATATCAAATTTAGGGTTAGACAAAGAATTACATGATCCGTATTTTTCATCATCTCCATTAAACCCATTTATTCTTGTTTAGGCATTTTGTCGAACACTTAGCAAGCAACACATTCATGGTTCTTATATTCAAGTTCCTTAGTGCATATCTTTCAACAATACAACAATGTGTTTATTATGCATGAAATGCCCTTCCACCATCTATCCATCACACTACATACATCACATTCCACGACATCCAATCGCCACATCCACCATCCATTCTTCCATCTCATACCATTCACATTCTTATCTTGTTTGTAATTAGGGAAATTCATACATTTCAAGAGAAGGAAAGAACACAAGAAGAAATCATCATTTTTAAAGGAAAAACCCTAGTTATTACTAAGCTAGTTAGTAAGGGGTGTACTAACTTTTGAAGATTAACCCTTGATTTGGAAGAAAAACCCTTTAGGAGAAACCTCCAACTTGATAGAGGGTGATCCTTGTTTGAAGACGATCCAAGCTTGAAATGGGGAAGATCTACCTTAATCTTGATCTCCTCCTTCTTCAATCTCCCACTCTCTTAAAATCCCGAAATTCTTTCCTCTCTATTCCTCTTAGGTTTAGGGAAGGCCAAAAACCCCAAATGGAAGCCCTATTTATAGGCAAAGGGGGTTTAAAACCCTAAAAAAACGTAATTTCGGACTATTTAAAACCAAAAATGTGCACGCCGATCGATCGGAGCTTATTCCTGATCAATCGGAAAAACCTCGGGTTCAAGCCGATCGATCGGACCTACAGGCAAAACTGGGAAATTTTTGACAAAAACCCACTTTGGTATTGGCCCATAACTTTTGACTCGGACCTTGGATTTTGATGATTCAACTTGCATTGGACTCGTCTTTCAAAGGGGAACAACTTTCATGTTTTGGAAAACTCCAAATTTGGAGTTTTACTCTACAAAAAATGGCTCCAAAGATGACTGGTTTGTAAATGGGTTTCGACAGCCCAAATTTTCAACAGTCCCGATTTTGGAAATCGGACTTTTGACTCAACTCTGACTCAAAATTAAGGAAAATGGTAAACATGGACCTCGAAGAGGGTTCCAATACCTTTCCAAAAATTTAAGAATCACTCCATTCTGATCAGTTATGAGCGAACTAGAGCTTTTCAAAGTTGAGGGTATGCTAAGGCATAACCTTCATTAATACTTAAGAGTATTTTGTACTCTTAATCCTTCATCTCAACACTCATAAAGTAAAAAAAAAAACATCTTAAGGCCTTAATATATGTCATAAATATCCGGGGTTCTACACTTGGCGGCTCTACTGAGGCATTCATCTTGGGAGGTATGTTTACAGATTAGGGTTTGATTTTGGAAGGGTTTGGAGTGGATTTTGGGGAGGAAGCAATGAAATAGAAGCTTGGAGGGAAAAACTAGGTTTGAAATGAAAAAAATCAGATTTGGGGTTTTTATTTATACCCATGAACTATTTCGCCACCGAAATGAGCTTCACCCCAAATTTCGTTGCCGAAATCAAGTCAGGAAACCTACTGATTTCATTTTCGGATGGACTTCGTCGACGAAATGGACGATCCTCCTTTATTCGTCGCCAAAATGAATACAGAAAACATTCTGTTTTTATATAAACTCATTGATTTGTCACCAAAATCAAAGTTCAGGGATGCTTTAATGAACCAATGTTTTCAAGAAAAATAGTTGAAAAATTTAAGAGAAATCATTTCTTCAAATTCAATACTGAATTCGTTAAAGCATCCAAAAACATCATAAGGCATTCAAATCAATATCAAATCAAGATTGAACAGTTTATAACACATTAATTCATAAATTTTCAATTTTTGTTCACTTTTGTTCATGATTAGATTAGCTCACTAAGACTAGCCATACCCAATTTTCTTCTCAAGGCACTAAACCTATCAGATTGAAGGGGTTAGGTAAAAATATTAGCTAGTTGGTTAATTTTTTTAGAAAAACCACTCAGGGGGAGTGGGGGGTTTGGTAGACCCCTACTTGTTTATTAGAAAATAAAAAATATGGGGGGGGGGGGGGGGGGGGGGACAGAAAACCTTACCCCTACAAATAAAAGGGGGGGACATAAAAGCTTACCCCTACCAAGACTCAAAGAAAGCGGGGGGGACATAAAACCTTACCCCTAAAAAGAAACATACTAATATGGGCGGGGGGGGAATTGAGAACCCCTAACCCTAAATACAACAAAATAAAAACAGAACAATTTTCAAGATAATCTAATATTACCAACCCCCACTTTATCCAGAAATATAAGGGCCCTAAGGCGAGTAGGGCAATCCTGATTAGTCTGGAACAATCCCGAGCTCTGAACATCACAACCATAATTAGCTAAAAAATCAGCAACTTGATTTGTTTATCTGAAAATATGAGTTAAAGACGAGCATATATGGTTGATTTTTTTAATTTTTTGGTTCCAGTACCAAACAGTCCAAGAATAATGACAATTACCATTCCATACTTCTACAAGAATTTTAGAGTCAGACTTTACCTCAATCTGATTATAACCCAGAGATTAACAAAGAGATATGCCATCCAGTAGGGCACTAGTTTCAGCAACATAGCTTGTGCAATAGTCATCAAATGAAAAGAAACAAGCTAACATATCACCTTGATAATTACGAATGATACCTCCTCCACCAGCTAACCCAGAATTTCCTCGAGAAGCTCCATCAACATTTAACTTTATTGTCCCTTGAGGAGGTCGAATCCATTTAATAATAGAGATAGACTTTCTAGCTTGGGGAAGAGGAGACTCATTGCTGAAAATAGAGAGATCCAACCTTTGTTTTGAAGGTAAATTACCCAGCTCCAAAAGCTTTTATTCTAGCAATGATAATGTTTGGAGGCTTTCGAACATTTTTGAATCTTCTCGAACATCTCTCCTTCCAAATTTTCCAAATGATGAGTAGAGGGAGCATATTGAATAGAATATTATGATGCATTTCATAAGCTTTGAACCATCATCTCAGAAGACATTGAATAGAATCACTGGGCTGCAAAACAATGGAACAAAATCCAACAAAATAATTTCAAATGCTGATTGCAATATCACTAAGGAAAAGAAGGTGAGACAACGATTCAATATTTCCAGAGTTACAACAATAGCAATGACTAACAAAAGGAATACCTGTAGATTGAATAATATTATCTGTCGATATGACACTGATCGGTGCTAAATGTTATACATAAAGTACCTCAAACTTAACTTGTTAAATCCTTTAGAGTAATTATTTGTATTATTTTATGCTACTTGGTTGTTTACATTTGTTACAGGTTCATTCGAGAAAAAGAGCTTAATATGGATGGTTTAGAAGGATCTCAGGAGCAAAAGTGAAGAAGAAAGGATCAATCACCCTTCCTACGTTTTGGGCTTATTTTAATTACATAAAAGTTTCCTTTTGGGCCCAATTTGACTATTCTTTAAGGCCCAAACTTTGTAGAGAAAAGAGAAAAGAAGAGTTCTAGAGAAATTAGAAGTCCTTATTAGAGAATTTTGTAAAGATTTTTGGATCTGAAGAAGAGAAGCTCTGGAGATCAACGAAGCCATGAAGAGAAGTGCTGCAGCTTTGTCTATGAAGATGTTGCATTCCTCCCTAGCGATGAACTAATTTCCACTCTAGGGTTTCGATGAAACCCTAGCCAAGTAACTGTGTCGTTTTATTTTATTTTATTTTTTATTTCTTAGTTGTAAGACATTGATTGCATAATGAGAGGGTTGTTTTCAAACAACCGGATTTATTTTATCTATATTTGATTTCAATGGAATTCTCAACCTTGTCTTAGGTTTTATGAAATTGGAATTAAAATCACTTGTGTTAATTTTTGTTAGAATTTAAACATAGGTTTTATGCAATGGTTTTAACATATTGAGAGACCAAGTCCTAAGATATTTTATGCTAAGGGAAGATGAGTGATTAGATAACCGTAGATTAGTGTGTATCATTCGTGCTAACCAAAGATATGATATGCCTAGGGCTTGATCCCTTGAACTTTTCTAGATCAGTAGAGAGGGGACGTGCTGTCACTCTAACTAGAATGTTTGCAATTTAAGAGGTTAGAATAAATTCAAAATAAGGACCGGTTATTAGGCTAGTGGTGGATTTAAAAACCCAATTGTTTTTAGTTTAATTTAGAAATATCTTTTAATTAGTTAATTAATTTTTTTAGTTTAATCAAGCAAAATTCAATTACTCATCTTATTAGTTTAAAATTAATCTGAATAAAAGGCAACGAAACCAGTGCAGTCCTCAGAGGACGATACCCTTGCTAGTACTATTTGATGGAATTATTACTAAAAAGGAATAATTTAAGATTGACTGACGATGGCGCCATTGCCAGGGATTGCTGGAATGGTCTAGTTGTTAATTTGAAAGATGAAATTTAAATTAATCATAAAAAAATTCAAAAATAAAATTTTTTTTATTTAATTGGAAATATTTGTGTTTTCAGGTACCAAATCGCTCAAACTGCAGGATTGAAAAAGCTTATTCAACATCGTGAAAAGCAGGAGAGTTCTGTGATTATTTACTTTTTAAGTTGATATTTTATTTAAATTTGGTGTCTGTCAAACATAGAGTTTTTCCTTTAGGGTGTGTGCCCGGTAGGAGGTCTTGTAATCCAGATTTATTCCCCCTTGATTCTGAGTTAGAGCGTACTGCTAGATTTTTGAAGGCATCTACCTTATTCGAATCTAATTCTGAAGCGAAAGCTTCTACCATCCCTAAAGCAAGCCTAGAAGCTATTCCTTTCCCTATCATGGCGGAAGAACATGACCCAATCAAATCCTTGAAGGAGTATTTTACTCCTACATATTCATCCCCTTCATGCATCCGGTTGCCGGATACCATGGCAGCCCATTGCGAAATTAAGTCCAGTATTATTTAGATGATACCATCTTTTCACGGACTTAATAATGAAGATCCCTACAAACATCTTGATGAATTTCACGAAATTTGCACAACTTTCAAGTTGCAGGGATTTTCTGATGATGCCCTTAGATTGCGCCTCTTCCCATTTTCTTTGAAAGGCAAAGCCAAATATTGGCTTAATTTTTTAGAGCCCAATTCTATTACCACTTGGGCACAAATGCAAAAAGAATTTCTTATGAAATTCTTTCCCATAGGAAAAAAAAATTTAATGAGGCGAACCATCACAAGCTTTGCTCCTGTTGATGGTGAGCTATTTCATGAAACTTGGGATAGATTCAAAGATCTTCTCCGTAAGTGTCCCCACCACCAAATTCCAAAGTGACAGTTAGTCCAATCTTTCTATGATCGATTGCCTGCACTTAACTGTTAGTTGGTTGATGGTTCTCGTGGAGGAACATTTATTATGAAAAATGAGAATCAAGCATGGGAGCTTTATGAAAATCTTAGTGAAAACTCTCTCCACGATGCTTCAAACAGTCGTTCTAAGAGACCTTCATCTTCATCAGAGGCATCTATGAAGTTGGCAATTCAATAGATGTTTCATCTAAAGTAGATGAATTGTCTCGAAAATTGGATAAACTAATGACTTCAGGGTCACCTTCCTACACACCTCCTCGACCAAATCTTAATCAGCAGGAGGTGTGTCCTATTTGTTCTAGCCCTGAACATTATGTTCAAGAGTGTCCATCATGTAGCACCCCGGACTTTTCTATACTTAATGAATAGTATTTTCATAGCTAATTGGCCTTTCTCATAGTCTAATTAATAAATAAGGGAGAAATCAGAAATTTTAAAATGTCAGAAATGTTCGTTTTTGAAAGACGAACCTAACGCAAGTTGAATCGTCGAAATCCGATGAGCGAGTCAAAAGATATGGTCAAAACAGTTCTGACCTGCAGAGCACCGATCGCTCAGTCATGGTAGCGATCGATCGGTCCAAAACCGATTGATCAGTAGCTATTGACTGGTTAAAAATTTTGTATGGGAAAATTTTCCAGAGAGCATGTTTTTGACCGGTCGCTTGGTCAGAACACCGATCGCTCGGTAGGCAACCAATCGATCGGTCATAACCACCGATTGCTCGGTCTTCGCATTTTTGCAGAAATTTCAGTAAGGGCATTTTTATCTTTCAGATGTTAAATCCTTACATCATAAGGCTTGCCCGAGCCTTTAGGGCTTATTCAACATACTTAGAGGGTTTTTGAGAGTTAGAGAGAGAGGAGAAGGGGATTTGCACCTAGGGTTTCCATTGGAGAAGGAATCAAAGGGTTTGACAACCCTAGATCATCCTCAAACTTGGATTGCTTCAAGTTCAAGGCTCAAGCTCGTGGGGGATCTCGTTCTCAAGCTAGGGTAGCATTCTCCAAGGTATTTTAAGAGGGTTTTCTTCCCTAAACCAAGTCTCCCTCAAGAAAAGGTTTCCTCCTTTCAAGTTGGAGCTCAAATCAAGGTTCCTACTAAGATCAAGCCTTGATCTAAGGTTAGTACACCCTACTAACTTTCCTTAGCAATGACCTAGGTTTTCTATTGTAAATGGTGATTTTTTATATATTATGCTTTCCTTCCCTATGAATTATATCATCTCAATAAATGTAAATAAGATAAGGAAGAAGGACATGGATGTGTATGAAATGTTGATGGAGGCGATGGGATGCGAAATGTATGATGTGTGATATGGGTGGTGTGGGAAATGGAAAATGGAGGATGGGCATTTTACAAATAATAAACTTACCCTTATGTGATTGAATGGAAAATATGCATTTAAGAAAAAGGAAGATGAACTATTAATGGACATCGTATGTTATGTGTTTGATAAATGCCTAACCTATGAAATGATGACTTAAAGGAATTGGATGTAAGCCTTATGTAATTGTTCTTGTAAATGATGACTCGACCAAATGCTATGTTGATCACCTAAATTTTTGCATGATATGCTATGAATTTAAATGAAATGCAATATCTCTTTTGTTACCCTCATTCCCATGATTGTCACTATTGGCACGTACACGAGCACGCATGTTAGCATGAACCGAAATGTCAAGAGCATGTGCATATAATAACCAACAAGAAAATATTGCACGTCAAGGAGGTTGGTAGCCCAGGGACATTCGAGTACTAGCCTCTGGCTCACAAGAAAACTAAACAAGTAATAAAAATCACATATTGTCAAGGAGGTTGGTAGCTCAGGGACATTCGAGTACTAGCCTCTGGCTCACAAGAAAACCATATATCAAGGAGGTTGGCAGCCCAGGGAGATTCGGGTGCTAGCCTCTGGCTCACAAGTTACAAGATGAAAGGTTACAAGACGATGACAAGGCATTCATGCATGCACGCATACATGATTTCTACAAGTCATACCGAGACATGAAACGGGCTTTCAAGCACGAGTTTTATCGGAGTTCTTGCATTCATGCAAGCACGTTAAGATGATTGCATTGCACCGTGTCTTATGCTATTTCTTTTGTGATGCTCCTATTTCTGCTTTGCATTGTACCATTGCTGTTGTGTGTTCTTATTTTTATGGTTAGCTAGTAGCTTGTACTCGCTGAGTATTCCATGCTCAGCTGTACTTTCATGTCGGCAGGTACTGAGGAAGCCCCCGACCCAGAGCCTTGGGTCGAGGAAGAGTATATAGAGGAGAGAGAGCCATCTATCCCACTGCAGTCTCAGGCGGACCGAGACCTTGATGTGTGGCCGTACCTCGACTACTGTTGAGGGGAGTGTACGAGAGGGTGCTTATGTATTTTGACATTTTGATAGGTGGGCCTGTCCACCTTAGTCTTAGGCATGTTTGTATAATTGTGATCACTTGGAATACCATTTTGAAAACTATAGAAGAAAAGAAAAAGTTAGTTTACGCTTCCGCATTTATGTTTAGCTTCTGCGCTCTGATTATCATTGTTTTAGTACTGTAATTATCATGTTCATGACAGGATGGTTTGGCAGGTACGTATAGTCACGCCTAAAGTATCCCTAAACTCCTAGGGGGTATTTTGGGACGTGACACATCAGCTGCCCAATTCCCGGATCTTGTCCAAGAGTATGTTAATGCTGCCTATATTCATTTGGGTAATGATCCTTATTCAAATACTTATAACCTGGGCTGGAGGAATCATCCTAATTTTTCATGGCAGCCACAAACTCAAGGGAATAATTTTTCCCCACCTCAGAGGTCATTTAGTCGGCCTTTTCAAGTCAATCCAACTACCAACCCCAACAATTTCAACAACCAACTCCTCCCAATTTTAACCAAAGAAATCCATCTTTTGAAGAGAAGTTGTTGAATGCTTTAAAAGGCTTGGAAAACAATACACAATTGCTTCATCACATTCTCAATCTATTCAAAAGCTTGAGTCCCAAATGGGACAACTTGGTAATGCTATAAATAGGAGAATTGATGGAACACTTCCAAGTCAACCTGTGAGTAATCCAAAAGGTGTCAATCAAGCTAATTAAATAAATCATGAACAAGTTCAGGCTGTGACAACCTTACGGAGTAGGAAGGTAGTTGAAGATAATGTTAGGGAAAATTAGGGTAAGAAAAATCAACCCATTGTAGGATCTTTTGAAATTGAGGGCGAGGGAAAGGATACCAATGAAAAGGATCAAGGTCCTTCTTCTACTCTAAATCCTATTCCTGAGGCACCCTACATGCCTAAAGCCCCTTATCCTACTTGTTTGAATGATTCCTCACCATTTGATAAAAAAGGAACAAAAATGGAAGACATGATTGAGGTTTTCAAACAAGTTAAGATAAATCTTCCTCTGCTTGATTCAATCAAGCAAATTCCGGCTTACTCTAAATTTTTGAAGGATTTATGTACTCAAAAGCGTAAATCAAGGACTCACGTGTCCAAGAAAATACTTCTAACCGAGCAAGTGAGCTCTTTGCTTCAATATACCACTCCTCCTAAATACAAAGACCCCGGTGCTCCTACTATATCTTGTATTATTGGAGATCACTCAGTTGACCTGGTCCTCATTGATTTAGGAGCAATTGTGAATTTGCTCCCATACTCAGTTTATGAAAGGTTAGGGTTAGGCAAACTTCGCTCTACATCAATCATTCTGCAATTAGCTAACCAATCGGTTAGAGTCCCTAAAGGGATAGTTGAAGATGTCCTTATTAAGGTCGAAAAATTTTATTTTCCTGTCGACTTTCTTGTGCTTGATATGGAAACAGTTCGGAATCCCACTAAACAAATTCCTGTGATCATTGGTCGATCTTTCTTGGCTACAACCAATGTATGTATAAATTGTCGAACCGGGGTGATAGATGTGTCTTTTGGGAACATGAAAGTCCGATTAAATATTTTTAGCACATCCCAACAACCCCCTCATGATGATGATGAGGTATGTTTCATGATCGATTCTCTTGAAGAGATGGTTGAGGATTCACTTCCTTACATCTTATCCAATGACCCATATGAAGCATGTCTATCTCACTTTAATGCAGATGAATTCGATGTAGAGGGATCCATTAAGAAGTCAACAATTTGCTGAATTCGGCTTCTCAAATGGATTTCCAACCTTGGAAAGCCAGGAAAGAGCCATTACCTCCCACTTCTAGCACTCCTCCTATTCCATCCTTAGGGGCCACATCGACTCTTGAGTTGAAACCCCTTCCCTTTTCACTTAAATATGCTTTTTTAGGACCAAAAGATACTCTCCCAGTCATCATAGCATCTGATTTAACTGATGAACAAGAGAGTCAATTGATGGTTGTGCTCAAAAAGCACAAAGGAGCAATTGGGTGGACCATAGCAGATCTGAAGGGTATCGACCCTTCCGTGTGCATGCATCACATCTATCTTAGAGAGGATGCCAAAAATTCAAGAGAAGCACAACGAAGGTTGAATCCAAATATGAAAGAGGTAGTGATGAAGGAAGTAGTAAAATTGTTAAATGCGGGTATCATATACCCCATCTCGGATAGTAAATGGGTGAGTCCCATTCAAGTGGTAACAAAAAAGTCCGGTATCACTGTGATTACTAATCAGGAAGGTGTTCCAACACGCGTAACCATGGGTTGGCGTGTATGTATTGATTATAGGAAGCTGAATTCCATGACTAGGGAAGATCATTTTTCACTCACATTCATTGATCAAATCCTAGAAAGGCCAGCAGGTAAGAGTCATTAAGGATTTTAGTAAAATTTCAGCACCCTTAAGTAATTTATTGTACAAGGATGTCCCATTCTCTTTTGATGAAACCTGTCATGAAGCTTTTGATAAGCTCCGCACTCTACTTTCTGTTGCTCCTATCATTCAGCCCCTAGATTGGTCACTCCCATTCGAGCTCATGTGTGATGCCTCAGACTATACAGTCAGGGCTGTTTTAGGGTAAAGGGTGAATAGAACCCCACATGCTATCAATCAAGCAAGTAAAACTCTCTTGGATGTTCAGTTAAATTACACCACTACCGAGAAGGAATTACTAGCTGTAGTATTTGCCCTTGACAAATTTTGATCCTATCTCCTAGGTTCTAAAATTTTAGTGTACACAGATCATGCCGCTTTGCGGTATCTCCTTGCCAAGAAGGACACTAAACCTAGGTTGATTAGATGGATCCTATTTCTTCAAGAGTTCGATCTAGAGATCCAGGACAAGAAAGTTTCCGACAATATGGTCGTCGATCATTTATCTAGAATCCTGGTCTACTCTTCTTTAAATCCTTGTCCCGTTGAGGATAATTTTCTTGATGAACAACTGCATCAGGTAAATCAAGTTCAACCTCCATGGTTTGCTTATATTGTCAATTACCTAGCAGTTGGACAAATTTCATCTTCATGGTCTAAGCAAGACAAATCCCATTTCTTCTCCCAAATCAAATACTACTTCTGGGAAGATTTGGAATTGTTTAAGTATTGTTCCAATCAAGTGATTCTAAGATGTGCGCCTGAGAGTGAATTTCAAAGTATCCTTACCTTTTGCCACTCTCTTGCATGCGGAGGTCACTTTAGAGGGAAAAAGACCGTAGCTAAGGTCTTGCAATGTGGTTTCTATTGGCCCTCAATCTTCAAAGATGCCAATGATTTTTGTCAGACTTGTTTAAGGTGTCAACAATTAGGTGCAATATCCCGGAGAAACATGATGCCTTTATCCCTGATTCTAATTGTTGAACTTTTTGACGTATGGGGTATTGATTTCATGGGTCCCTTCCCCCCATCTTTCAGATTTGAATATATTTTGGTGGTTGTGGACTATGTCTCCAAGTGGGTGGAAGCAGTTGCCACTAAGACTAATGATCACAAAGTGGTGGTCAAATTTCTTCAAGATAACATTTTTAGTCGATTTGGCACACCGAGAGTTATAAGTGATAGAGGAAAATATTTTATGAATCGATCTTTCGAATCTCTACTTCTCAAATACTCTATCACTCATAAGGTAGCTACTCCTTATCACCCCCAAACGAGTGGCCAAGTAGAGGTATCAAATAGGGAGATTAAAAATATTCTAATGAAAACAGTTAGAACTGATCGAAAAGATTGGTCTATAAGGCTTAACGATGCCCTTTGGGCTTATTGTACGGCTTTTAAGACCCCAATTGAAATGTCTCCATATCGTCTCATTTTTGGTAAAGCATGCCACCTTCTGGTGGAGTTAGAACACAAAGCCCTATGGGCCATTAAAAAGATTAACTTTGATATGGCTTTAGTGGGATCAAATCGTAAATTTCAACTCTCCGAATTGGAAGAGATGCGTAATGACGCATATGAGAGTGCTAAAATTTATAAGGCCAAAACTAAAGCTTTTCATTAGAAAACCATCTTACGAAGGTCTTTTCATCCCAATCAAAAGGTTTGGCTTTTTAATTCTAAGCTTCGTTCAAAATGGGATGGGCCCTATATTGTGACCACAGTTTTTCCCAATGGAGCAGTTGAGCTCAAAGACCCAATAGATTGACATATTTTTAAGGTGAATGGGCAAAGGTTGAAACCCTATGTAGAGGGAATTGTTTCAGGTGAATTAATTGAAGCCTCTGTTTTATATGAACCCGTCTATCCAGACGATTGATTAATTTGAGGATGTCTGACTGAAGACATAAAACTTAGCGCTTGTGGGAGGCAACCCATTGATTTTGTAGTTTTTTTTTTTTAGAATTAGATTCTAAGTTTGGGGTGGATTAGTATCCACCAAATTTTTTAGAGTCAATAGGGTGGATTTTATATTCCCCTACTCATTTAGAGAGTCAGTCCCCTATTTTTTTGTAGAGTCAGTAGGGTGGATTTTATATGCCCCTACTCTTTTAGAGAGTCAGTAGGGGATTCCCCATTTTATTGAGTCTTAAAAAAAAAAATTGGGTTCTCTCGGAGTTTTTGGCGATCGATCGCCCCAAGGGGAGATCGATCGCCCATTTTACGGGTATCTTAAAAAAAAAAAAAAACTGGTTTTGGTGCCAACCGGCGTTTTTGGCGATCGATCGTCTCTAGGGGGATCGATCGTCCACCCATCTCGTGTGAAAAAATAAAAATAAAAAAAAATAAAAATTTGTGGTGCCGGCGTTTTGGGCGACCGATCGCCCCTAGGGGGGATCGATCGCCCACTTATAGAAGTGTCAATATTTTAGTTTTTAAGGCCCAACCTTCCTATTTGTTTAAACAACCCGTGAGAGTCCCTATTTCACTCCTTCTTCTTCATTATTTCCCATTCTCTCTCAATCTCTTCCACTTTTCTTCCTCCAAATCATCTCTAAATAATTCTTCTATCTAGTGATGAAAATCTTCAAGGGAGATTGTGCATTCCTCACCACTTTTCCATCCAAGGTAACACTCTATCTCATCCCTTTCAATTTAGTTTACATTTATTGGATGATTTGAGTAGGATTTGGTTTCTATTGTGATTTTGGGAGGCCGGGTGGGCCGAGTGAATGATCTTTTGGTTGGATTGAAGTTTTTACTTGTTGTGGAAAGTTGGGTTGATCGTTTGTGGAGTGTTTTGGGGTTGATTTGGGTGTTTAACTTTGTGCACACCAAGTGTTTGTCAAAAAGTCTCAAAGAGTTTTGTGCATAAAATGGCCCCTAGGAAGAGGAAAAACACTGGAAAATAACCCCTTGACTCTAGTGAGGAACCTAATGCCGAATTTATGGAGAGGAAAGTAGAGCCTATGACCACTTTTCATATTGATTTTTTTCGAAATCATAGGCCTACTGCCTCTACTATTCAAGAGTTAGAAAGGAGAGAACTTTTGTGTTTGCTAATGCCTTCTACCATGACCCATCCTCACTTAGTGCAATTATTTTATCAAAATATGGTTAAGACTAATCGAGGTGGGTGCCCAGTTCTCTCCGTTTCAGTGGATGAGGTCAGTTTTGATGTCACAGTAGAGTCTATTGCTTTGGCGATGGGTTGCCCTATTACCTCTCCAGATGAGGTAGATTTTACACCTTCCCCACTTAAGAGTCCTGACACTCATGAAATCATAGAAGTGATGTGTAATGGTAAATATCACGATAATGGGAAGAAAAATTGTACTAGAAGGGCTCTACTTCCTCCAGAGTTATGGTTTATAGACTCAATTTTTAAACTGAATTTGTTCCCCATAGGGCATAAAACTGAGAGAAGGGATCTTCTTTTAAGAGCCCTGTATGAGTTTTGGAGTGGCTAATGGATTGATGTTGATGAATATATTTAGCACACTATGGAGAAATTTTATGATAAGGCAATTGTTGTGCCTGCTTCTGGGTCAAATACATGGGGTCTTTATTTTGGTAATTTAATTACCCAATTATTAATTGACCATGGATATGTGTTGAATGAGAATGAGCCTAGTATACCTCCTGTATATTTTGGGGAATCTTCTTGAAGTAAGACTTATAATGCTTTGAAAAACGTAACTAATAAAAAATGCCAGATGATACTTTGAGAATGAGATTATTCCTGATGAGATTCATGTACCTCCCCCACCTCCCTAGCCTAGCCGTAGAAGGCCACCTCCTCAGCCGAGTGCTCAGACAGACACCTGTATCCTTCACTCGTCAGGATTTTTTAGACTATCAGAGTGTTCAGGATCATAGATGGGCGATTTAGGAGCGGAGATGGACGATTCAGGATCAGAGATGGGAGGCTTAGCAGCAACATTGGGAGAGTGATCGACAGTTTCAGCAGGAGTCTAGACAACTCCTCCAACAGAATAAGGCTAATTTGCATGCTTTCAGGGAGTAGGCTGCACAGCGATGGGATTAGGCCGACACCTTTTATCAGCAGCAGACCCGGAGCACTTTTGACTTTTAGCAGATGATGAGAGCTGCTCTAGAGGCTCAGTTTCCACAAAGCCATTTTCCACCACCTCCTCCTCCTCCTCCGTAGGTTGTTCTTCCAGTCTTTAGTTAAGATTATTTTTTATATTTTCTTGAGTCAGTGTATGGAGTTTCACTCTACTTTTTTGATATATTTTTTTTTAGTCTGTCTGTCCCTAGTTTTATCCACTGTTATAACTTCAGATGCTTATTATTTTATGTTCTATTTCTTTGCATCTATTATTATTTTTTTTTGGATATTTCTTGTTTTGTACTAACCTTGTAGGTATTGTTTGGACAAATTTTGGGGTGGTTTGTCTTTATTCTTGATCTATTTTCACCCCCTTCCCCTTTCTCATCATGGTTTGCTTTTCACAAGTAAGGTATTATTGTTCTAATCCCTTCTATACTTTTTTTTCAATTTTTACATTGAAGACAATGTAAAGTTTAAGTTTGGGGTTGGGAAATAATAAGCAACACTATTATTTTATTTTTGATGAGTGTACAACCATGAATAGGGTAGAACATGCAAAAGCACTGAAATTTTTTTCAATTGTTTTATTCTAAAATTTGAAAGATTGTAATGTATATCGGATAATCCAAATTTTATTGATAGGGTTGAATTTGAGAACACATAATCCCAAATACACACTATTTGTAATCGTTTTTAACCTTACAAAAGCTGAATTTTTTTAGTCATGAATAGACTTTGACATTTGCACGAGCACACTAACATATTGTCTAGTGGGGTTTAAAACCAAACTAATTTATAGTGATTTTGTTAACTCATAAGAATTGGATAATATAGAAATTGAACATCAACTTTGGCTGAAAAGAAAAATTTATAGAAGAACGGGTTACCTAACCAGGTTTTACACTTAGTAACCAGGTGTCGCGACCCAAAACCCACCCTAGGAGCTAGAGTGAATCTTGGACGACTTAATCATGACTTACATGACTTGCTTGACGAACCAACCTGCAAAACTCACAAAACATATACAATAGAGGATCACAGCGGAAGCATAACTATAAAACACAGCGGAAGTCTAACAAACCTCTAAGTATATACACATGGTCCAAGTTAATACAAAAGAAAACAAAACAAAGAAAGTGCGGACATGCCCGCCAAAATACATGGATATAATCACTCATGCTCACCCACAGCTAATCCACTCGGAATCTAACACCACCTACTGATAACCCTCTACGGGAGGTTCCTCCAAGGGTTCCTCGACGTACTCCTCCTCCACCCATGGACCAGGAGCACAAACATCAAATGGAGCAGCAGCTCCCTCAGAACCTGCCGACATAAGAAGTACGGCTGAGCATGGAATACTCAGCGGGTACTAAATACTAACCAACAGTCATAGTATACAGATAGCATACATAAAGTAGGAAGCAAGTTGCATATATAGAACAGGAACAATTTATATCAAACAAGGAAGTAAAGCAATTTGTATTCGTGCTTGCATTCAGAAAGACTGATAAAACCCTTGAAAACATCGTGCACTTGACTTGACTTGAAATACCCCTTGCGTGATTGGGAACTTGTTAACCGTGTCATGCTTGTCATGCTTGCATTTTCATAATTTAAACATGTTCACATGCCTAGTTGCTGTTCATAGTCCGTCGCAACTAGTACCCTATATGCAGATGGGTATGCCTAGTTGCCGTTCATAGCCCGTCGCAACTAGCATCCATGCGGAATGTGAATGCCTAGTTGCCGTTCATAGCCCGTCGCAACTAGCATCCATGCGTGTCATGTGATGCTATGCTATGCGTGTCATGCCATGCTATGCTATGCATGTCATGCGATGCTATGCATGTCGTGCGAGGGGATGGGAGACCTTTCCCTATGCAATGCATGATTGTCTTGCCCTTGTCAAAAGCGAAGTGAAACATATCTTAGGATATGCCCCACCTCTACGTCCCATACTTAAAACATCGGTAAATCACGTCATTTCATGCGTGCTCGTGAGATCGTGTGCATACTTGCATTTGGAATTAAATATGGAAATTTGGGGTAATTCACAAAGCATAGCATATAGCAATTTAAGTGAGTAATAATCTACGCATTTTAAGAAATGTAGGAAACACACTATCATGAACCCTAACAATTTCAAGAGCAATCAAGCGTGGGTTCCCTTAATTTATCATTTATTTTGTTCACCTTGGCATTTCATCAAACATGGGGTGTGTTCATTATTCACTTAAACCTAGGTCATGCTTTTCTGGGTGGGTTATGCTCACATCACACTTGTATGTTCATTATTAGTACAATGCCCTTTCCCATTCGTTCATCACATCATCCACACGGCATCCATTCGCCAACATCCATCTCCATTCACCATTCATACCACCAATCTCATAACACATATATATGTGAAGGAAAACAAGGAGAAACAAAGGAAAAAGGGAAGCTATAACTAGGAGGGTAGTAAGAAGTACCGACCTTGACAAAAGAGGGAAGGAATCCCCTTCCAAAATGTACGTAAGTTGCTGCCCTAGCTTGGAACACGAGCTCCACGAATGCTTGAACCGAAATCTTGAAGAAATCGGGCTTGAGGTTGATCTAGGGTTTCAAAACCCTTTGATTTCTCTCCAAAATGGAAACCTAGGTTTTGGAAAACCTTCTCCTTTCTCTCTATCTCTCAAAAGACTCTAAGGGTTGTGTATGAACCCTCAAATGATCGAGCAAAGCCTTTAAGGTATGAGTGAAACGCCCAAAAGACAAAAACACCCTTAATGAAATTTCTGCAAAAACACGAGGACCGAGCGATCGGTGGTTATGACCGATCGATCGGTTGCCTACCGAGCGATCGGTGTTTATGACCGATCGACTGGTCAAAAACTCACTCTCTGGAAAATTTCCCCATACAAAATTTCTGACCGTGCGATAGCTACCGATCGATCGGTTATGGACCGATCGATCGCTCTATGGACCGAGTGATCGGTTACCTACAGGTCCAGACTGTTTTGGCCATATCTTTTGACCCGCTCGTCGGATTTCGACGATTCAACTGGCGTTGGGTTCGTACTTCGAAAAGGAACATTTCTGACGTTTCGGAATTTCCAATTTCTTCCTTATTTATTAATTGCACTACTTTAAAAGAAAAATGGCTACGAAAGGGTCATGCATAAATGTCAAAAGTTCGGGGCTCTACATCCTCCCCCCCTTACAAAAATTTCATCCTCGAAATTTGGACGAGACATGCATTACAGAATCAAAAAATATTACAGGCTACATATACAAAACCTATACAAAACTCATTCAAACAATTCCGGGTACTTCGCTTTGACTTCGGCTTCACGCTCCGATGTAGCTTCTTCCCGAGCATGGTGTTGCCATTGCACAAGAACCAAAGGGATTGTCTTGTTGCGAAGCACTTGGTCTCTCCGATCCAATATGTGAATCGGCTTCTCAACCAACGTGAGATCTTCTCGAATTTCCAACGGTTCCAATTCTAGTACATGCGAAGGGTCCGCAATGTACTTCCGAAGCATAGACACGTGGAAAACGTTGTGAACCGCGGTCATGTGAGGTGGAAGAGCTACTCGATAAGCAACTTCACCAACCCGCGTGATAATCTCAAACGGTCCAACATAGTGAGGACTAAGCTTGCCTCTTTTGCCGAATCTCATAATCCCTTTGCTAGGAGATACTTTCACAAAGACTCGATCCCCTACTTGAAATTCCAAGTCCCTGCGGCGCGTGTCTGCATAGCTCTTTTGGCGATCTTGAGCGGCTTTCAACCGATCCCGGATGATCTTGACTATACTAGCAGTTTGCTCAATCAACTCCGGACCAAGTACTTTCTTTCTCCTACCTCATCCCAGTAGAGAGGAGACCTGCAGCTTCGCCCATACAAAGCCTCGAACGGAGCCATTTGGATACTCGCCTGATAGCTATTGTTGTAGGCGAACTCCACCAAAGGCAAGTGCTCTTCCCAACTGCCTTTGAAATCCAGCATACAAGCCCGAAGCATATCTTCTATTACTTGGTTCACCCTCTCGGTTTGTCCATCCGTCTGTGGGTGAAAAGCAGTGCTGAAATCAAGTCGGGAACCCATAGCTTCCTGAAAGCTTTTCCAGAATCGTGATGTGAATCTTGGATCCCGATCCGACACAATACTGACATGCACTCCGTGCAACCTCACCACTTCCTTGATGTACAAAGCAGCTAACTGACTAGAGTTGAAAGTAGTTCGGTAAGGCAAGAAGTGAGCGGACTTCGTCAAACGATCCACTACTACCCATATCGCATCCGAACCCCTTGCCGTCTTTGGCAAGCCAACTATGAAATCCATGGATATGTTCTCCCATTTCCACTCGGGAATCGGAAGGGAATGTAATAGACCTGCGGCCCGCATGTGTTCTGCTTTCACCTGTTGGCACACCAAGCACCGTGCTACATATTCCGTAACCTCCCTCTTAATATTCCGCCACCAAAAGTGACTCTTGAGGTTCCGGTATATCTTCGTACCCCCTGGATGCACAGTGTACTTTGCCCGGTGGGCTTCATCCATAATCTCCCTACGAAGATTTGCATTGGCTGGAACACACAGCCTTCCCTTGAATGTGATAGCACCTCGGCTAGTGAGAGAGAAGTCCTCACTACCCTTAGCAACTTCCTTGTCCCGATAAGCCAACAATTCAGCATCCGTGGCTTGGTATTCTTGGATCAAATCTATAATGTATGGCTGAACCGTGACATTTGCCAAGATAGGACTACGGACAGAGTCATTCACACTAATGTCCAGATTTGCCAAGTCTTCAAGTAGCTTCCATTCCTGCACTAACATGCATGCTAATAACCCCGGAGGTCTTCTACTCGAAGCATCGGCCACTACATTTGCTTTACCCGGGTGGTATTGAATGGTGTAATCATAATCCTTCAAAAATTCCATCCAACGCCGTTGCCTTAGATTCAGCTCCTTTTGGGTAAAGAGATATTTGAGACTCTTGTGATCAGTGAACACATAGAACTCCACCCCATAAAGGTAATGACGCCAAATCTTAAGTGAATACACGACCGCCGCATGCTCCAAGTCGTGCGTGGGATAATTCTTCTCATGCTTCTTCAACTGCCTTGATGCATAGGCAATGACTTTCTTGTGCTGCATGAGTACACACCCAAGTCCAACGTGTGAGGCATCACTATACACCTCATACCCATAAGGTCCGGATGGCACAGTAAGGACAGGGGCTGTAGTAAGCCTCTTCTTCAGTTCCGTGAAACTGATCTCGCACTTATCACTCCATACAAACTTGGCGTTCTTCCTTGTCAGGTAAGTGAGCGGTGCCGCAAGGCTAGAGAAACCCTCTACAAATCTCCTGTAGTAGCCTGCCAATCCAAGGAAACTACGTATCTCTGT
The DNA here is from genome assembly GCA_015143295.1 of Tetracentron sinense. Lineage (NCBI taxonomy): Eukaryota > Viridiplantae > Streptophyta > Magnoliopsida > Trochodendrales > Trochodendraceae > Tetracentron > Tetracentron sinense. The sequence continues at coordinate 11,536,447 of CM026555.1, read as the reverse complement.
GACACTCTTGGGCCTCGCCCAACTCATGACTGCATCTATCTTCTTTGGGTCAACCGAGATGCCTTCCACAGAAACAACGTGGCCTAGGAATGCCACCTCTTCCAACCAAAACTCACACTTACTGAGTTTAGCGTATAGCTTGTGCTCTCTCAGCATTTCCAAAGCAAGGCGAAGGTCTCGCATGTGATCTTCCCGTGTCTGGGAATACACCAAGATATCGTCGACAAACACTATTACGCATCGATCTAGGTATGGCCGGAACACCCGGTTCATTAAATCCATAAAAGCTGCCGGCGCGTTTGTGAGACCAAAAGGCATTACCAAGAACTCGTAGTGTCCATACCGAGTCCTGAAAGCAGTTTTGGGAACATCTTCCGCCTTAATCTTCAACTGGTGATAACCCAATCGAAGATCTATTTTTGAGAAAAATCTCGCTCCTTTCAACTGATCGAACAAGTCATCAATTCTAGGCAATGGGTACCTATTCTTTATAGTGACTTTGTTCAGTTGCCGATAATCAATGCACATCCGCATCGAGCCATCCTTCTTCTTAACAAATAACACCGGGGCACCCCACTGTGAGACGCTTGGTCGAATGAAACCAAGGCCTTGCAATTCCTCCAACTGACTCTTCAACTCCTTGAGTTCAATAGGGGCCATTCTATATGGAGCTCTGAAAACAGGAGCTGTGCCTGGTGCAAGCTCGATCACAAACTCAATCTCCCTATCTGGAGGCAATCCCGGCAACTCCTCTGGAAATACATCCAGGAATTCACTCACAACCGGAATAGTCGATGAGTCCTTTGCTTCAGGGTTAGCTAAGCTCAACGCCGCAAAGCGGGCAATGTCTCTACTTCTCAACCCTCGAAAGTGAAATGGTTTTCCTTCTACCGGCTTGAAGAGTACCATCTTCTCAAAGTAAGGTACATGCCCATGATGTGTTGCTAACCAATCCATTCCCAATATAACATCAAAGTCTTGGAATCCAAGGACGATGAGATCAACTGCCAACTCGTGGCTTCCAACTTGGACCGCACTATTTCTATACACTTTATCTGCCAATACTGTTTTGCCGAGCGGAGTCGAAATGGCTAACTCCGAGTTTAGCTGACTAGGCTCCACAGAAAAGCCTCCTGAAAAACTCGGCGAGACAAACGAATGAGTAGACCCGGTATCAATCAACACTCGAGCCAAATACTCATTGACTAGTAGGGTTCCTGAAATTTTTAACTAGTGGAGTTAATCCATGCATCAACAGCGTATACATGTAGGTATATATATACATATAGAACATGCCAAGTACGTACACAGAGAATAGAGTATAACATAATAATCACGAATAAAGAAATTAACTCTAACTGCGTACCTTGCACCACATCATCAGATGCAAGTGCATCGCCCTCTGTCAAGGCAAAAACTCGCCCCTGGTTTGCCTGGCGAGACTGAGGTGTAGACCGGGAAGTCTGAGATGACGCCTGATATGATCCTGCTGGGCGTGCTGGTGGCCTAATCCCCTGAGACTGGCCTGGTAAATGCCGGGTAGGGCAATCCCTGATCACGTGGCCCTGGCGACCACAGTGAAAACATCCACCCGATGCTCTTAGGCAATCCCCTGCATGGTGCCTTCGGCCGCATGAAGGGCAGGCCTCGTGTGTGCGGGTAGGAGGGGCCTGAGGTGGAGCATATCTCGCCACCTGAGGTGCAACTGGCCATGGGGCCGGGAGAGCCTGAGGTCGAGGTGCCTGCGGCACGTACTGCCGTGGTGCTGGGGCCGCATAAGTCGGCCTCAACGATGGTGCTGGCCATGTATACTGATAAGGGCCGGTACGAGCCCGTCTCTCTGGAGGTGCTGAACTACTGGCTTGGCCTCTCACCAACTCTCTCTTCTTAGACACCGCTTCGGAATTGGCCTCGACCAATAAGGCCTTGTCTACCACTTCAGGGTAGGTAGCATGCCTGAAAACGGAAACCTTCTCCATAATAACATCCTCAGTAGCAACCATATGAGGCGCAAATCTCGACAATTCTGAGAACTTGGCCTCATAAGCGGCCACAGACATCGAACCTTGCTCAAGGTTGATGAATTCTCTCTCTTTCTTTTCCCGTGCACCGATCGGAAAATACTTCTTGTAAAAAGTATCTTTGAACTCCTCCCAAGCCCAAGGTTGACCTTGCATGGTCAAGTCCCGTGTCCTCAATGCGGACAACCACCAATGGTGGGCTTCACCTTCTAGCATGAAAACTGCCCATGCTACTTTCTCTTCCTCTGTAGGAGAGAGCACCGCAAATATCTTCTCAACCTGGAGGATCCAAGCCTCCGCAGCAAGAGGGTCCACACTCGCATGGAAGGATGGAGGCCTCAATCTCCGGAATGCTTCAACTCCAGCTGTACGATGTACTGGAGCTGCAGGCAGTGGAGTAGGTGCCGCTGATGCCGGTATAGTTTGCCGAGCCGCCAGGATGGCGAGTGTCTCAGCAATAGAGCCTAAGACCTGAGAGAGGTCCGGCTGCTCATCCTCATCCCGTGAAGAAGAGGAAGCTCTGGTATGTGGCCCACGACCCCGTGTGTTCCGTCTCATGACTAAAGTCCTGAGAATAATAACACCACATGAGTCTAACTTGAAACCACAGTTTATTTCAATGTCATTTCACAATAATTCAATTGGTATTAGTTGTATAATACTAATATACATCACATCAAGTCATCAGAGTATTCATCACATTATACTTATACTTTAGTGTTCTAGCTTACCTAGGACCCGTACTTGGTTAAAGCAACCATTTTAGACAAAGACTAAAGTTTAGTCTTACACTTGGAACCAGACTCGCTCCCGACTTACTTCCTTCCTAACTTGTTTCCCAACATATGCTCTTGTCAAGCCGTGGTATTAGATTCTAAGTGACCCTAGAGACCTAAAGCCTAAGCTCTGATACCACTTCTGTCGCGACCCAAAACCTACCCTAGGAGTTAGAGTGAATCTTGGACGACTTAATCATGACTTACATGACTTGCTTGACGAACCAACCTGCAAAACTCACAGAACATATACAATAGAGGATCACAGCGGAAGCATAACTATAAAACACAGCGGAAGTCTAACAAACCTCTAAGTATATACACATGGTCCAAGTTAATACAAAAGAAAACAAAACAAAGAAAGTGCGGACATGCCCGCCAAAATACATGGATATAATCACTCATGCTCACCCACAGCTAATCCACTCGGAATCTAACACCACCTACTGATAACCCTCTACGGGAGGTTCCTCCAAGGGTTCCTCGACGTACTCCTCCTCCACCCATGGACCAGGAGCACAAACATCAAATGGAGCAGCAGCTCCCTCAGAACCTGCCGACATAAGAAGTACGGCTGAGCATGGAATACTCAACGGGTACTAAATACTAACCAACAGTCATAGTATACAGATAGCATACATAAAGTAGGAAGCAAGTTGCATATATAGAACAGGAACAATTTATATCAAACAAGGAAGTAAAGCAATTTGTATTCGTGCTTGCATTCAGAAAGACTGATAAAACCCTTGAAAACATCGTGCACTTGACTTGACTTGAAATACCCCTTGCGTGATTGGGAACTTGTTAACCGTGTCATGCTTGTCATGCTTGCATTTTCATAATTTAAACATGTTCACATGCCTAGTTGCCGTTCATAGTCCGTCGCAACTAGTACCCTATATGCAGATGGATATGCCTAGTTGCCGTTCATAGCCCGTCGCAACTAGCATCCATGCGGAATGTGAATGCCTAGTTGCCGTTCATAGCCCGTCGCAACTAGCATCCATGCGTGTCATGTGATGCTATGCTATGCGTGTCATGCCATGCTATGCTATGCGTGTCATGCCATGCTATGCATGTCGTGCGAGGGGATGGGAGACCTTTCCCTATGCAATGCATGATTGTCTTGCCCTTGTCAAAAGCGAAGTGAAACATATCTTAGGATATGCCCCACCTCTACGTCCCATACTTAAAACATCGGTAAATCACGTCATTTCATGCGTGCTCGTGAGATCGTGTGCATACTTGCATTTGGAATTAAATATGGCAATTTGGGGTAATTCACAAAGCATAGCATATAGCAATTTAAGTGAGTAATAATCTACGCATTTTAAGAAATGTAAGAAACACACTATCATGAACCCTAACAATTTCAAGAGCAATCAAGCGTGGGTTCCCTTAATTTATCATTTATTTTGTTCACCTTGGCATTTCATCAAACATGGGGTGTGTTCATTATTCACTTAAACCTAGGTCATGCTTTTCTGGGTGGGTTATGCTCACATCACACTTGTATGTTCATTATTAGTACAATGCCCTTTCCCATTCGTTCATCACATCATCCACACGGCATCCATTCGCCAACATCCATCTCCATTCACCATTCATACCACAATCTCATAACACATATATATGTGAAGGAAAACAAGGAGAAACGAAGGAAAAAGGGAAGCTATAACTAGGAGGGTAGTAAGAAGTACCGACCTTGACAAAAGAGGGAAGGAATCCCCTTCCAAAATGCACGTAAGTTGCTGCCCTAGCTTGGAACACGAGCTCCACGAATGCTTGAACCGAAATCTTGAAGAAATCGGGCTTGAGGTTGATCTAGGGTTTCAAAACCCTTTGATTTCTCTCCAAAATGGAAACCTAGGTTTTGGAAAACCTTCTCCTTTCTCTCTATCTCTCAAAAGACTCTAAGGGTTGTGTATGAACCCTCAAATGATCGAGCAAAGCCTTTAAGGTATGAGTGAAACGCCCAAAAGACGAAAACACCCTTAATGAAATTTCTGCAAAAACACGAGGACCGAGCGATCGGTGGTTATGACAGATCGATCGGTTGCTTACCGAGCGATCGGTGTTTATGACCGATCGACTGGTCAAAAACTCACTCTCTGGAAAATTTCCCCATACAAAATTTCTGACCGTGCGATAGCTACCGATCGATCGGTTATGGACCGATCGATCGCTCTATGGACCGAGTGATCGGTTACCTACAGGTCCAGATTGTTTTGGCCATATCTTTTGACCCGCTCGTCGGATTTCGACGATTCAACTTGCGTTGGGTTCGTACTTCGAAAAGGAACATTTCTAACATTTCAGAATTTCTAATTTCTTCCTTATTTATTAATTGCACTACTTTAAAGGAAAAATGGCTACGAAAGGGTCATGCATAAATGTCAAAAGTTCGGGGCTCTACACCAGGCCTCTTGCCTCACTAAGCATAGAGAGTTCGCATCAAACCGTGTGTTTTTTGGAATGTATAAAATAAACTAGTGTGACTAGTTTGAATTCGTAGCCTAGTTAACTCGAGTAACTAAGCCCTTAGAGGTGTCTTGACACCTGGTGCCTTGAAGCCATCTAGTTTGGGAGTCACCGGCATAACACTTGCTACATGGGTTGTCTAGAATGCTTAATGGACTCAGATTCTGCACAGTCACACTTATAAAAAAAAGGTATTGAATGAAAGCCTTGAAGTTGGTAGTTTAAATTGAAAGAAAATTCAATGATAAATGAGAAAACAAAAAAACTGTTGAAAAGTAAGGTTGATATCACACATTCAATTATTTGTCACATTACATATCAAAGAAAATTCTGACAAATCTTTTAAAAGCTAAATTTTTAAAAATAGTTAAGAATGGTGTGAAATTGAGAATATGGAGAGTTGAAAATTCAATCTTGTTAATAATTTGTGGATTATCTTGTATGTATTGTAAGTCTGGAAAATTTGGAATATAATTCAATCACTTTTGAGATTTGCATGTTTTATTTGAATATATTGCACAATGACAGGGTAGTACAGATGTTTGTACGTGTCATCACTGTAAACCTTCACGAGACTTCACTCATCCTCTAGGGCCACCTAGGGGTTTAAAAGGCTTTGTTGCATATGCAAAATGCAACCGGGGATCCCACGAAAGGGGATGTAGGTTTAGTTTAGAGTTTAGTTTTATTTTATTTTTCATTGCTCCAGGACTAGCAATGTCTATGTTTGGGGTTGTGATCGGTGCTAAATGTTACACATAAAAGCACCTCAAACTTAACTTTTTAAATCCTTTAGAGTAATTATTTGTATTATTTTATGCTACTTGGTTGTTTATATTTGTTACAGGTTCATCCGAGAAAAAGAGCTTAATATGGATGGTTTAGAAGGATCTCAGGAGCAAAAGTGAAGAAGAAAGGATCAATCACCCTTCCTGCGTTTTGGGCTTATTTTAATTATATAAAAGTTTCCTTTTGGGCCCAATTTAATTATTCTTTAAGGTCTAAACTTTGTAGAGAAAAGAGAAAAGAAGAGTTGTAGAGAAATTAGATGTCCTTATTGTATAAGGACTCTATCTTTCTCTCTTTCTCTATAAAAGGAGAGATTCCTTGTAAAGATTCCATTATTATCATTATTAGAGAATTTTGTAGAGATTTTTGGATCTGAAGAAGAGAAGCTCTGGAGATCAAGGAAGCCATGAAGAGAAGTGCTACAGCTTTGTCTATGAAGATGTTGCATTCCTCCCTAGCGATGAACTAATTTCCATTCTAGGGTTTCGATGAAACCTTAGCCAAGTAACTGTGTCGTTTTATTTTGTTTTATTTTTTATTTCTTAGTTGTAAGACATTGATTGCATAATGAGGGGGTTATTTTCAAACAACCGGATTTATTTTATCTATATTTGATCTCAATGGAATTCTCAACCTTGTCTTAGGTTTTATGAAATTGGAATCAAAATCACTTGTGTTAATTTTTGTTAGAATTTAAATATAGGTTTTATGCAATGGTTTTAACATATCGAGAGACCAAGTCCTAAGATATTTTATGCTAAGGGAAGACGAGTGATTAGACAACTGTAGATTAGTATGTATCATTTGTGCTAACCGAAGATACGATATGCCTAGGGCTTGATCCCTTGAACTTTTCTAGATCAGTTGAGAGGGGACGTGCTATCACTCTAACTAGAATGTTTGCAATTTAAGAGGTTAGAATAAATTCAAAATAAGGACCGGTTATTAGGCTAGTGGTGGATTTGAAAACCCTAGATTTTCTCTCCAAAAGGATTTAAAAACCCAATTGTTTTTAGTTTAATTTAGAAATCTCTTTTAATTAGTTAATTAATTGTTTTAGTTTAATCAAGCAAAATTCAATTACCCATTTTATTAGTTTAAAATTAATCTGAATAAAAGGCAACGTAACCAGCACAGTCCTTAGAGGATCGATACCCTTGCTAGTACTATTCTACGGAATTACTACTAAAAAGGAATAATTTAAGATTGACTGACGATCAAACACCATACATTACCTTCCAACCAAAAGTCTAAATTTTTTTTGAAATATTAGAATTCCAAATATGTAAACTTTAATCCTTATGAGCATAAGAGTTACAAATCGCATCCCAAATAGATTTAACAGTAAACTTACCATTAAGACTGAGATTCCAAATGAAAATATCTTTAGAATCAGAAGTTAAGTAACCTACAGATCGTATTTCTATCTTCAATTGATCAGGAATATAGTCATTAACAAGATAGAAATCCCAAGTACCATTAAAATCCAATATATCTTAAATGAATGGAAAATATTGAGGCGAATATAAAGCAAGGTCTATAAGAGGAACTTCACCAAATCAACAATCTAACAAAAAATTTATCTTAGTACCTTTTCCAATTAAAGCAGTTGATTTATATAACACATCTTTACATAAATGTCTAATTTTAATCTAGGTTTTTGAAGCACCAGGATTACACGAAGCCTGCCATATTTGATTAAAATGAAATTTATTCCTGAAAAAATTTGACCAAAGATTATTCGATTGGTAAAGATTCCATATTTGTTACATTCGAAGATCATTAGAAAAATCATTCATTTTATGAATACCTAAACCTCCTTCCAATTGTGGAAGGGAGCAAATATTCCAATTTATCCAATGACGTTTTCTGACCTCACTCGTATTATTCCAAACTCCAAGATAACATTTTCATTTTGCACAAGATCTCTTATAAATTGATATCTTATTTCTATGTGTTTAGTTCTTGAGTGTTGAATGAGATTTTTAGTCATACAAATTTCACTTGTATTATCATACTTAATAGGAATTTTAGTATAGATTAGTTTGAAGTCTTCTAGCTGTTGTTTAATGTACAGAGTTTGAGCATAACAAATTCCAACTGCCATGTATTCAGCCTCAGCTATGGATAAGGTCACTGAATTTTGTTTCTTAGTAAACCATAAAACAAGAGAATGTCTTAGAAAGTGACAAGTTCTACTGGTGCTTTTTCTATCCACTTTGCATCCAACAAAGTCTGCATCTGAATAGCTTATTAAGTCTAGATTTGTGTCTTTAGGATACCATAAGCCTAAATCAATTGTGTCAAGTAAGTATCTAAAAATTCTTTTTACAGCAGTTAAGTGAGCTTCTTTTGGACAGGATTGGAATCTTGCACAAATACAAACACTAAACATGATGTCAGGTCTACTTTGTCACGCCCCAAAATACCCCCTAGGAGTTAGGATACCTTGGCGACGTGACCTATCCTTAGTCAACCGGCGAGAGCATAACAAGGCATGCAAAAATAGAGAGACTAAAATTTCCTTTAACATAAATGTAATTCCAAGTGTCCACATCATTAATAGCTGGATAGAATACAATAATCACAAGAGTACAAATGCTTGAGTCACCCACTCAAGCTCACACGAAAAGTCCCCAAGGAAATCCCAAAATACATGTCTCTCTCTCTCGCTCATCCCAACCGTTGGCCATATGCCACGTCTCCTAATATCTAGGTAACCATCCGAAGAATCTCCTGCTCACCCCGAGCTGCCTCGATCCAAGGGGCAAGAGTTCATATGCTGCATAATGTACCTGCCGACATAAAAGTACGGCTGAGCATGGAATACTCAGCGAGTACAAGCTACTAACTAACAATAGTAATAACAATAGCATAACATGTAATACATGATACAGTTCACCCAAGAGATACAAATTCAGAGCGCGGAAGCTAAAACAACATAACCACGTAAGTGAATCATGAACATCAACTCATGCATTGTAAATTCGTATCCAAAAGTCATGACTTGTTCTCGTATCGTGGAAATCACACCTGCCTTGTTTTGTTCTGGTTTAGCTAGTACCCGAACTATGAACTGGACGGACGTACTAGGTTCTTGCCCGGTTCTTGTCTCGTGAGTGAGTATTATGCATATGTTCTTGTTGACTTGCTCGTGAGTTTTCTTGTTTGCCTGGGAACAGATGACAATGCCCGTACCTGGTCTTAGTACATCATCACCCTTCCATATTTCTTGATTCTCGCTTGGAGACAGATACTAGTACCCGTACCTGGTCTTAGTATACTAGTATCCTCTCATACTTGTTGGAAACAGATGTTAATGCCCGTACCTGGTCTTAGTACATTAACATCCTTTCATGCTTGTCTTGGAAACATACACTAGTGCCCGTACCTGGTCTTAGTACACTAGCATACTTTCATGCGTGTTGGGGAACAGATGTTAGTGCCCGTACCTGGTCTTAGTACACTAACACCCTTCCATGTTTCTTGATCCTTGCTCGTCGTGTTTTCTTGTGAGCCAGGTATGACATATCCTAGGGATATGCCCTACCCTTGATATTCATGTTCGTTTAACTTGTGAGCCAGAGGCTAGCACCCGCACATCCCTGGGCTACCAAACTCCTTGACATATGCTTGTTTCTCGTTTTATTTCTCATGCACTAATACTCGTGAAATAAACCCAGTTCATGCAAGCATGCGTGCGTGTGTGTAGAAATTGTGGTAGGCATGAGGACATACTTGAGTATGATGGTCACATGAGCATAGCATTTCAATTCTTAATATGAGCATATGGAAATGCAAATGACATGTAGCACATTTGATCAAGATAGGCATTTTAGAAAGAATAACTCAATGCATGCTTTTATAATTCAAGTTCATTCATTCAAATCGTCATTTAAACATTTTCTCAAACACTTGGTAAGCATCACTATTATAGCCTTTTTAGTTAAGTTGCTTAATGCATGTTTTTCATCCATCACAAAGGTATGTTCATTATGTTGAAAATGCCCTTCCACCATTATCCATCCCATTACATACATCACCCCACACGGCACCCATTCGCCACAATCCACCATCCATTCACACATTCCCACACCTTTATCCATTTATCTTATTTATTATAGGGATTTCATCACAACTCAATAAAAAAATGGACAAACAACATATAAAATCATCATATTTGAGGAAGAAAAATCAAGGTTATCACTAATGAAGTTAGTAGAGTGTACTAACCTTGAAATCAAGGCTTGACCTTGAAGAAACCTTGAAATCGAACCTCAAATGGTAGGGAAGAACCCTTACTTGAAGAAGGCTTGATTTGGGGAAGAAACCCCTTTCAAAATGCCGTAGGATCGCTGCCCTAGCTTGGAATGGGAATGCCACACGAGTTTGAGGTTGGACTTGATGAATCCACGCCCTTTTTAGGATGATCTTGGGTGTTTAAACCCTTGATTCACTCTCAAGATGAAACCCTAGGTTAGAACCCCTTTCTCCTCTCCCACTCTCTCTCAAATATTTGCCCTAAGGGTTTATGAAACCCTTAGGCTCGTGCAAGGCTTATAAAGCAAGGGTGAAATGCCCAAATGACGAAAAAGCCCTTACTGAAATTTCTGCAAAAACGCGAAGACCGAGCGATCGGTGTTAATGACCGATCGATCGGTTGCCTACCGAGCGATCGGTATTATTGACCGATCGACCGGTCAAAAACTCACTCTCTGGAAAATTTCCCCATACAAATTTCCTGACCGTGTGATAGCTACCGATCGATCCCTGACTGGACCGAGCGATCGGTGCTCTGTATGTCTGGACTGTTTTGACCATATCTTTTTACTCGCTCGTCGGATTTCGACGATTCAACTTGCGTTGGATCCGTCTTTCGAAAACGAACATTTCTGACGTTTTGGAATTTCCGATTTCTCCCTTATTTATTAATTACACTACGAAAACGGCCAATTAGCTACGAGAGTGCCATTCATTAAAGATGAAAAAGTCCGGGGTGCTACATACTTGCAGTGAGATACAAAAGGCTTCCAATCATGCCTCCATAAAGTTTTTCATCAACATTATTTACTTTTTAATCCTTATCAAGTTTGGTTGATGGACTCATTGGTGTATCCATTACTTTAGTATTTTCCATTCTAAATTTTTTAAGTAATTCTTTAGTATATTTAGCTTGATTAAAAAAATTTCCTTATTTGGTTTGCTTAATTTGAAGTTCTAAAAAGAATGTTAGTTCAACTATCATGCTCATTTCAAATTCTTTTTGTATTATTTTAGCAAGCATTTTACAAAGAGATTCATTTGTTGATCAAAATATGATATCATTTACATAGATTTGAATTATTAGCATATCATCATTTTTGGTCATTATGAATAAAGTTGTATCAATTTTACCTCTTGTGAACCCATTATCAATTAAGAAACTACTTAGCCTATCATACCAAGCTCTTGGAGCTTGCTTTAATTCATATAAGGCATTAGTTAACTTGAATACATGATTTGGAAATTTATGATTTTCAATACAAGGTGATTGATTCACATATACTTCTTTATTAATATATCCATTAAGTAATGTACTTTTTATATCAATTTGAAATAATTTAAATTCTTTATGACTAGCAAATACAAGTAGCATTCTTATAGCTTCTAGTCTGGCAACCGGGACAAATGTTTCATCATAGTCTATGCCCTCTTCTTGGTTGTGACCTTGAGCTACTAGTCTTGCTTTATTCTTAATTACATTTCAATTTTCATCCTTTTTATTTCTAAAGACCCTTTTGTACAAATTATAGATTTTTCATTTGGCTTAGGTACTAGATCCCACACTTGGTTTCTATCAAATTGATTTAGTTCTTCTTGCATAGCAATGCCCAAGATTTATCTTTAATAACTTCAAAGGCATTTTTAGGTTTAATTTGACTTAGGAATGCAAGGTTCATTAGATTTTTTCTTGTTTTAACCCATTGTTCCATACTAACAAGTATTAGGTCCTTAGGATGATCTTTTATTAATTTCCAAGCTTTGAAAAGTTGATAAGATTCTTCATCTTCATTTTCTTTCTCATTATCTATTTCAATGGATTTATCATTGGATTTTTCTTTCTCTTGATCATCTTTATTTTCTTGATTAATTTCTAAGTTAGATGTTTCTTTAGAAAGTTTTTCAATTTCATCATCAAATTCATCATTGTTAGAAGATTTGTTAAAAAGGTTTGATTCATCAAATACTACATGGATTGATTCTTCAACAACTAATGATTTATTATTAAATACTCTATAAGCTTTGCTATTTGTAAAATAATCTAAGAAGATTCCTTTCACAGATTTTGCATCAAATTTTTTAAGATGTTTATCATTGAGTATAAAAAATTTACAACCAAACACATTCAAGTAGCTTTTATCAGGAATTCTTCAATTCCAAAGCTCATATGGAGTTTTATTCAACTTATTTCTTATAACAACTTTGTTAATTACATAACATGAAGTATTAATGGCTTCAAACCAAAAATAATTAGGTAATTTATTTTCATTAAGCATAGTTCTAGCCATTTGTTGAAGAGATCTATTCTTTCTTTCTATTACACTATTTTGTTGTGGAGTTCTAGGATCTAAAAAATTATGGTTAAAACCATTCTCATCACAAAATGTTTCAAGCTCTTTATTTTTAAACTCTCAGCCTCTATCACTTCTTATGTTATTAATAGAATAACCCTTTTTATTTTGAACTCTTTTACAAAACTTTTTAAATAAGTGCTTCATTTTTATGACAAAGATTTAGTACCCAAGAGTACCTTGAAAAATCATCCACAATTACAAAAGCATAAGTTTTTTCAGCTAGGCTAGCTACTTCATTTGGACTAAAAAGATCCATATGCAAAAGTTCTAAATGCCTAGTGGTAGAAATCATTTTCTTAGTTTTGAATGAAGATTTTATTTGTTTTCCAAGTTGGCAAGCATCACAAATTTTGTCTTTAATATATTTGGTTTTAGGTAGTCCTTTAACTAATTCATTTTTAGAAAGTTTATACAAAAGATCTATACTAGCATGTCCTAGTCTTCTATGCGATAACCAACTAGCTTCATCTATAGCAGAAAAACATATCATATTTTGAGGTTTAAGTTCATTAAAATCTAAGGTGTAAACTTCTCATTTTTATGTGCTACAAACAAAGTGTTTAAATTATCTTTGTCCTTAATCATGTAAATATTCGATTTGAATGAGACATTTAATCCCTTATCACAAAGTTGACTAATACTAATGAGATTATGTTTAAGACCATCTACAAGTAATACATTTTCAATAAAAATAGATTTATTCTTACCAATGTTACCTATGTCAATGATCTTCCCTTTAGCATTGTCTCCAAATGTTACATGTCCACCATCCTTTGGAGTGAGTGATGCAAACAGCTTCTTATTTCTGGTCATATGTCTTGAGTATCCACTGTACAAGAATCATGTTGTCTTGGATGTTCTTCACTTGAAGCATACCTACACAACTAATTCAAGTAACTCCAAGATACTTTTCTCCCGATACCCAAACTATTTTGGATGGAACCCAAATTGATTTGGTTTTTGATTTGGGAGGATTAGTTCCCTTGAGAACCCATTTTATTCTTGGTCCTTTATGGTCAGTTTTTGAAAGAGAAGATGTTCCATTTGGAACCCAAACTTTTCTAACTATTTTACCATTATAGAATGAAGTAGAAGGTGGAGTTTGATTACTACTTAATTTTGTAAAGAAGTTTTGATAATCTTTTTGTTTTGAAAATGTGTTATAGCCAAGTCAAGCTTTGTTGAAAACACATCTTTGTTGTCCTAAAAGTCTTTATAGGTTCTTTTGACCATTTGTGAATGTGAGGATGATATTAGTCATCACATTCACAAGATGAGTCATCAGGAGAATCTTGAATTTTATTCAATTTCTTACTCAATTCATCATTCTCATTCACTAACACATTATTTTCTTTTTGCAGAATTTCATATGAATGTGTCAGAGTGTGAATTTCATTTTTAAAAGATTTATTTAATTTTGCTATACTACCAAATTCAATGTAGAGTTCATCAAATGCCTCTCTTATTTCATCATATGAAAGAGAATCATTTGAGGAAGAAGTTACCTCATCCTCATTTGCCATGAGGCACAGATTTGTCACCTCTTCATCACTGGAATCTTCTGACTTGCTTCCCTCTGAGTCATCCCAAGTAGTCATCATAGTCTTTTTCTTGAATCTTTGGCTCTTCTTGAGTTGAGGGCAGTCAGTTCTTATGTGGCCTGGCTTCTTGCATTCATAGCAAGTGAGGGCTTCCTTCTTGCTTGATTCAGCCTTGTTCACCTCTTTTGAGAACTTCTTCTTGTATGGTCTCTTTTTTGAAGTTCTTCTTATGCTTGAGAAACCTCTTGAACCTTCTTACAATCAAGGCTATGTCTTCATCATCATTGTTGGATTCCTCATCACTGTCTTTAACTTGAGTAGTTTTAAGGGCCAGCCCTTTCTTAGCTCTTGGTTCATCAGACATTTGATCCTTCATTATGACCTCATGAGTCATTAGAGAGCCTAACATCTCATCCATAGGTAGCCTGGTGACATCTTTAGCTTCTTGGATTGTTGTAACTTTAGGAGTCCATTCCTTGGGCAGTGATCTTAGAATCTTTTGCACATTTTCTACATTCGAATACACTTTACTCAAATATTTTAAACCATTTAAAATGTTAGTAAGTCTGGTGAACATATCACCAATAGACTCTTATTTTTTCATTTTAAATAATTCATACTTGTGAACAAGCATGCTAATTTTTTCTTTTTTAACCTGATTAGTCCCTTCATAGGTGACTTTCAGTTTATCTCATATTTCTTTAGTAGAGTCACACCCGAAAACTCTGTTAAATTCTTGAGAGCTTAATGCACAATAGAGGTTGCTAATAGCTTTAACATTGGTTTGAATGAGCTTAATGTCAGCATCATTCCACTCTTCCTCTACCTTAGGGATTCTAACATCAGCCACAAGTTTTGTGGGAAGATGGGGGCCATTGACCATTACTCTCCAATGCTCATAATCTAGAGCTTGGATGTAGTACATCATTCTGGTTTTCCAATAGTTATAATTTTCACCATTAAACAATAGAGGTCTAGTGGTAGATTGTCCTTCTCCTAGGCTTGTTGCAAAAATGTTGTTTGCCATTATAAAATCGATTACTTAGATTTTTTAGATCTATCTAAAATATTAGGTTCTGATACCAATTGTTGGCCAGGTAATGACCTTAAAGTGGGGTGAATAGGGTCTATGGCAGATTTAAAATTTTATGAATAATAAGTTCAAGATGCGGAATAAAATAAATATGCAGTAAACAATAGAAATAATGTAAGAGAAAGAGAGAAGAGATAAAGAGGGTGCAAACTGAGGATTTGTTCATGAGGTTCAGCAAACCAGCCTACTCCCTGCCTTAACTTCCAGCTAGAGGATTCACCACGATTCCTTAATCGCATAGACTCCTTCACTGGTGGAGTCCAAACTGTTACAATCTCTCTTGTAGGTCAAGATATTACTTTTACAAGCTCTCCTTTAGGGCGAGCTAAAACCTCTCAAGAGCAGTTTCCTCTCTTAATAAAACTGAAGCAACAGCTTCAGTGCAAGAATCCAAGATTTTTGTCTAACCTCAATAAATGAGTTTGAATTTGAAAATCCAAAATAAAAACTCCTTGAATGAGCTGAGTAAGAGTGAAATACAAACTCTAATAAAGTGTCTCAAAAAAATTGGAGTTGAATGAGCTTAAGAGAGATTTGAGGATTTTCTAAGTATGTGAGTGAATGAGAATCAAAAGCAATGAATGAGTGATCAATAGAAGTTATTGCTATGATCAGGAGTTTTTGTTAGTTCATCAATGAACTCCTTTTATAGCATTTGATCCAATAAAGCCGTTGAAGGTTCATTAAATGCTCTTTGGTCCGTTGAAAACTAGCCGTTATAGCAAGTTTTCAGTTCCAGACATGATTTTGTCGACGAAGTGGGGTTCCCACTTGAATTCGTCACTGAATATAGAAGACAAAATGATATTTCAAAAAATACTATCATGAATTCGTCGCCGAATTCAGCCTATCTTGAGAATTTGTCGACGAATTCAGAGCAAAAAATTTGAATTATATTTTGGATCAGACCAAGGAAATGGGATTGATTTCCTAGGTTTATTAGCTATGATTTAACATTATTTTATGATGCTTTAGGGCTCTAGAATGATTCCTAAAAATGTCTTAGGCTCCTATGGTCAATCTATGATCTTGACTTTTTCAACTTACCATACTTTTGAGGACTTCTTACATGAGTCCTAGGTACTCTCAAAAAAATAAAAAATTTACATTTGAAGCACCTTGAGAGTTGATCATTTCTTGTCTTGGCTCTTGTGGTTTGTCTTTGTCTTCAATGGACACTGTTGCGACCCAAAATACCCCCTAGGAGTTAGGGATACTTTAGCCAATGACCGTCTTATCATACGATCCTGTATGACTTATAAGGCAAACATGCCATCCTGTAAGAGCATAGATGGCATACTAAAAGGTGAACCTGAAAAATTTCTTTATAACATAAACCTACGATTTGTATTCCAAGTCTGAACCAACAGATTATACAAAATATAAGTCTAAAGTGGACATTCTACACTTTCAAAATACACAACCCTCTCCCTCACATCACTTAATAATAGTCTCGATAGGGCCTCCTATCTAGAGCTCCATCATCCTGGTGATGATCCATGGTAGGCTCCGGCTCGTAGTACTCCTCTTCTATCCAAGGCTCAGGAGCATGTGCATTCACAGAACCTACCGAAGTCAACAATTCGGCTGAGCATGGAGTACTTAGTGTATACAAACTACTAAATAGCATTACCATAAACCTCAAGGACAGCATATGCACACATCAGAGCAAAATAGGTGAAAGCAAAGCATAGTGAGCATATAACTTAGAGCAATTCATAAAACAAATAACATGTGAGCATTTCTTTACAGGGCACATATCATTGAGCATTTCACTAGCCATATACTTTGAGCCATAACAAACTCGATACTTAGAGTGATTCACAAAACCGATAACAAAGCAATACTTTACAAGCAAGGAGGTAAACTCCCTTGAGTTTAAAACAAGGCGATACTTTACAAGCAAGGAGGTAAACTCCCTTGAGTTCAAAACAAAGCGATACTTTACAAGCAAGGAGGTAAACTCCTTCGAGTCAACACAAAGAGATACTTTACAAGCAAGGAGGTAAACTCCAAGCAAGGAGGAAAACTCCCTTGAGTCAAAACAAAGCGATACTTTACAAGCACGGAGGTAAACTCCCTTGAGTTCAAAACAAAGCGATACTTCACAAGCAAGGAGGTAAACTCCCTTGAGTCAAAACAAAGCGATACTTTACAAGCAAGGGGGTAAACTCCCTTGAATTCAAAACAAAGCGATACTTTACAAACAAGGTGGTAAACTCCATTGAGTCAAAACAAAGCGATACATTACAAGCAAGGAGGTAAACTCCCTTGAGTATGAAAATCAAAGCAATTCTTTTTCAAGCAAGGAGTTTAACTCTCTTGAATCCAAAAATCAAAGCAATACTTTACAAGCAAAGCCTAAGCCCTTGAATTCAAAAATCATTCTTTGAGCAAAGCGACTTTTTGAGAAAAACACATGCTTTGAGAAAATCCCTCTTTGATCAAAACCATCCTTTTTTTTTAGCAAAATCCATACTTTAATCAAAATTATTCTTTGAGTTATAACCATTCTTTGAGTTCATATATCCTTAGCAATTCAATAACCATAGAAACCTTTAAACATAATAGTAAAACCAATACCATTCACGAATACAATTCAATTTCTAATATTCATAGCAAAACGATTTAGTAGAGTGTATCTATCTTAAAAAGGAAGTTTTTACACTTCTATGGACTGAATCAAGCTTAGGGAAAGCTTGGTTGAAGCTTTGGAAAATCTGGGTTTGAAAACCCCCTTCTTCAAGAACACGCACAGAATTTCTTTGGAGAAGTTCCAAGCTTGTGGAATCACCTTGAAGATGAATTTCGAGCTTTAGAACACTCAAGGAATGGAGCTTGAGCTTCTAGAATAAGGTTGGGATCTCACTTGAGCTTGGGAGAAAACGCACGAACACTTTGAAACTCACAGAGCTTTCCTTCTTCAATCTCTCTCTCAATTGATTCAAGGGTTTGGTAACCCTCACCCACTAAAATCAGACCCTACTTATAGCCTAAAGGTTGCCAAAAATCCCAAAATATCTTAGGAAAATATCCTAAAATATTGCCCAAGGTCGGTGGAAGAGTTTTGGGCTGTTACAGGGTCGTTTTTGGCATTTAATGGGCTGACTCGTTGATGAGTGACGCTCACTCGTCGACTAGTGAATACAATAACTCGCTTGAGTTTTTCCTTTTTCAGTAATTTGACCAAAATTTTGACTCCCTTATCAGATTTTGACGATTCAACTTGTATTGGATTTTTCTTTCAAAGAGGAACAACTTTAATGTTTTGTAAAATTTCAAAATTTTCATTGTTTATGGACCAAATTGCCCTTAAAGCTGACTGGTCCGTAAATGGATTTCAGCAGCCTAGATTTTCAGCAGACACATTTCCGGAAATCTGATGTTTGACCCAACCTCGACTCAAAATCTGAAAAAGCGATAAACATGAACCTCGAAGAGGGTTTCAATAAATTTCAAAAAATTCAAGAATCACTCGATTCCAAACAGCGGTGAGAATTCTGGAGCTCTTTAAAGTTGAGGGTATGTTTAGGCATCCCTTTCTTTGACACTTGGAGTATGTTATACTCTCATTTTTCATTTATCCCAAACACCCTAAAACACTTTCCATACATATTTTTTATTCATTTGAAACCTCATTTCACTTTAAAACATGAAGCCATAATTCCATTAAGGCTTTAGGCCTTGAAGGCACTATTCACATCATTATTCACAATACTATTCATAGCCTAGGGAATTTGGTTCCGGAGTTCTACATCCTCCCCTCTTATAGAAATTTTATCCCCGAAATTAGGACAACACACAATCAAGTGCATCAATCCCACGTTTGCTAATCGCTCGGCTAAGCACACGTCACACCCAACAATTCAACAATGCATAGCAAAACATAAGACTATACGTAACATATTGTACACATATAAACATATATCACATACTATTGACATTTTGTAACTTAATAACTTTGACTTTGAGCATACCTTGCACAACATCCTTCGAAACATGTGCGTCCTCTCCATATAAGGTGGACGGCTTGAATGGATTTGCATGTGAGGTGGGCTGATGGGTTGAGTAGGGCTTGAAGTCTGAGAGAATCCTTTTGTTGGGCCTGTCGAAATGGGGACCTGTAGCCTGAGACGGAGATCCGCGAGGTAGCATGGGACAATCTTTGATGGGGACTACTGAATTGCCACAGTGAAGCACCCACCAGTGAGCGTGCGACACTCACCAGGATTGTGACTTTGAAACAGTGTGAGCACAAGTATCAAACGTAGATGCTGAAGACATAGTCGGTACCCTATAATTCTGAAGTGGCTTAGTAAAGCGAGGAAATACGGTAAAATACTAAGAACCCTATATTAGTACAGGCCGGGAGTATGGTAAGAGCAGTTGGTTGTGGAAGACCTATCCCTGTTCTTCTGGTGGGCAATTTCCCTAGTTGGCTCAAACAATGCTTTCTAGCCATTGACACTCTCATGAGAAAACTCCTCAGAATTTCTCTGGCGGGCTTTCCTTGCCCACAATCTATTCAGGTGTTACGGAATATGGAACCCTCACCCGAAAAAGACCCTCAACGCCACCTCACACTTCTCACTTGCTGCTGTAAGATGGTGACCAGATGCAGAGCAAATCTCGTCGTCGACGAATTTGGCTAGTATTGACAACCCTCATCTCTCCTTGTTCGTGGAAAATTGAAACTCTCTCTCTAAACTTACTTAGGAACCTGGGGAAACTATTGCTCATAAAATGCATCCAAAACTTTTACCCAGGTAAATTCGTTGTCCCTCCTTGGCGACATCCTCTGCATCAGTGCAAACTTGCACCCATTGCTCGGGCTTCACCTTCCATCACGAGGAAGCCCATCGACTCTATGCGTCGTGCAGTGGAAGGACCATGAAAGTCTTTTCCAACTGCATAATCCATGATTTTGCGACCATGGGGTCAATAGTCCCATAGAAGGTAGGAAGGCCTCAATCGTATTACATGCATCAAGTCGCTGTAGATGTAAGGATGACCGGGGGATAAAGATAAAAATTTCTGCGGAAATTGGATTCCTTAGATCTTAACACCATAGAAGCATTCAAAATTATCTAAGTTTTTTAGTCATTCATCTCGGTGAAATGCTTTTCACGTCGTGAAGAGTACTCCACTCGAACCGTCAGACTCTTGTAAGATTTTTCCGAAAAAATACTAGAAGCTCGATCCTTGTCTTGCTATCCCTACGAATAGCTTAGACTCTCCTTTTGGAATTATAGAAGCAAGAGGAAGAAGAGGTCAATTGG
>CM026555.1:11430612-11515753 GCA_015143295.1 Tetracentron sinense | reverse complement strand
AATCGGTTAACCCTCATACTGGCGGTTCCTAAAACGGCTCCTCGACGCTACTCTCCTCCACCATGGGAGCTCGAGCAAGATATTCAAAGGGGAGCAGCTGCTCCCTCAGAACCTGCCTTGACATAAGAAGTACGGCTGAGGAATTGGATATCTCGCGGGTAATAAATCTAAACCAAGCAGGAATAGTATACAGATGGCATACTAAAAAGCAGAGGAATTAATTCTTTATAATGTTAGAAGGAAACAATTCTAGCATTATAAAGCGAGGAATAATTTTCATATCATGCCAATAAAGTGCGTAAGGAGGATATAATCATGCTTGAATTCATAAAAAGCCAATATAAAACACTTGAAAAACACCGTGCACTTGACTTGACTGGAAACACCATTTACTTGCTTGGGAAAACTGTCATTGTTTGTCTTTATCTTATCGTTCATGCTTGTCACGCATGTCTTGTCATGCCTGCTTGGAAAGGAACTACTTGTGAGGGAAGGGAGACCCTTTAACTAACGGATTATGCTTGAAGGCATGTCATGCGTGCTGAAAAAAGTAAACTTTACTGTGAGGGAAGGGAGAACCTTCTTCCAAATGCCCATGCTTGTCATGTCCCTTTTCACTTGTGAGATGTTCAGTTGAGATCGCCACGTATTGCGAGGGAAGGGGGCCCTTCTATGTATGTATGCACTTGTGAGGGAGGGGAGGACTTCTATTGAAAATGCACTGATTGCTTGTCCTTGCCAAAAGCGAGGTTAAAAAATATGTCGATTATGCCCCACCTCTAAATTCCCCACATCTTGAAACCCTCGCGTAAAATCATGTCAGTATGCGTGCTCTGAGGTCGTTGTGCATACCTTGCCATTTGGAATACCCAATATGGGCATTTGAGTAATTCGTAACCAATAACATCACCCATTTGATTTGGGCAATTTAAGTTGATAGCATGGAGGGGAGGGGAAAGCGAACAATCAAACATATCTCAACCCTAGCAAGTTTGCATAAACTTAACATGCATTTTCTTAATTTATCATTCATTTATTAACCTCTGGCATGTCATCAAACATGGTAAATCATATGCATTAACCCATACACATGCTTTTCTAGGCGGTTATACTCACATCACCACACTTGTTGTTTATTATTAGTACAATGCAATGCCCCATCATTCATGTAATCCATCCACACGGCATCCATCGCCAAACATCCATCTCCCTTTACCATACATACCACCCATTTCATTAATGTGTATATCTAGATATGAAGGAACCCAAGAAGGAAGGAATAAGGAAATGAGAGGCTATAACTAGGAGGGTGGAGGGTAGTTAAAAAAAAGTACCGACCTGAAGAGATGAGGAAGAAACCCTCTTCCAAAACGACCGTGAGGTGCTGCCCTAGCGTGGAACACAAGCTTCCACCCGAACTGAGCCGAGAGCTTGAAGGAAACGTGCTGAGGAAATCTAGGGTTTCAAAACCCTTGAGATTTCTCTTCAAAAGGAAACCTAGGTTAGGGCAACCCTTTCCTCTTTCTAATTATCCCAAATCTTCTAAGGGTGAGAATGAGCCCTAAAGGCTCGGGTAATACTATATAAGAAAGGGATAACACTCGAATGTCGAAAAGGCCGCTTAGTGAAATCTGTAAAACGCGAGGAGAGAAGAGCGATCGGTGGTTTAATGACCGATGATCGGTGCCGATACGATCGATCGGTCAACCGAAGCGATTCGGTTGAAATTCACTCTCTGGAAAATTCACCCATAGAAAAAATATCGACCAAGTGATAGCCTCCGAGGCGATCGAGGTTGTGGACCGATCGATCGCTCATGGATCGAGCGATCGGGTGGTCTGAGGACCAAACTGTTTTGGCCAGAACGTTTGACTCGTTTAGTCCGATTGTGACGATTCAACTGCGTTGGGTCGTTCTTCGAAACGAACCGTTCTCGTGTCGGAATTCCCCAATTTCTCCTTATTATTAATTGATTACTTTAAAGAAAAAAATGGCTACGAAGGGGGCATGCCATAAATGTGGAAAAGGTCCGGGGATCTAATCCTGCCACCCTTACAAAATTTCGTCCTCGGAAATTTGGAATGAGGACATGGCATTACGGATATCAAATAATTATGTACAAGCACATATACAAAACCTATACAAAATTCATTCAAACAATTCCGGGTACTCTCGCTTGAACTTCGGATTCACGCTCCAGTTAGTTCTTCCCGGCATGGGGTTTCCATTGGACACAAGAACAAAAGGATTGTGTGTTGCGATAGCCTGATCTCTCCGATCCAATATGTGAATCGGCTTCTCAACCAACGTGAGATCTTCTCGAATTTCCAACGGTTCCAATTCTAGTATATGCGAAGGGTCCGCAATGTACTTCCGAAGCATATGACACGTGGAAAACGTTGTGAACCGCGGCCATGTGAGGTGGAAGAGCTACTCGATAAGCAACTTCACCAACCCGCGTGATAATCTCAAACGGTCCAACATAGCGAGGATAAGCTTGCCTCTTTTGCCGAATCTCATAATCCCTTTGCTAGGAGATACTTTCACAAAGACTCGATCCCCTACTTGAAATTCCAAGTCCCTGCGGCGCGTGTCCGCATAACTTTTCTGGCGATCTTGAGCGGCTTTCAATCGATCCCGAATGATCTTAACTGTGTTTGCAGTTTGCTCAATCAATTCTGGACCAAGTAATTTCCTTTCTCCTACCTCATCCCAATAGAGAGGAGACCTACAACTTCGCCCATACAAGGCCTCAAATGGTGCCATTTGGATACTTGCCTGATAGCTGTTATTGTAGGCGAATTCAACCAAAGGCAAATGCTCTTCCCAACTGCCTCTGAAATCCATCATACAAGCCCGAAGCATGTCTTCAATGACTTGGTTCACTCTCTCGGTTTGTCCATCCGTCTGTGGATGAAAAGCGGTGCTGAAATCGAGTCGGGAACCCATAGCCTCCTGGAAGCTTTTCCAGAATCGCGATGTGAACCTTGGATCCCGATCTGACACAATACTAACGGGCACTCCGTGCAACCTCACCACTTCCTTGATGTACAAAGCGGCTAACTGGCT
Organism: Tetracentron sinense; assembly: GCA_015143295.1. Classification (NCBI taxonomy): domain Eukaryota; kingdom Viridiplantae; phylum Streptophyta; class Magnoliopsida; order Trochodendrales; family Trochodendraceae; genus Tetracentron; species Tetracentron sinense. Next base: position 11,512,684 of record CM026555.1, on the reverse strand, counting down.
AGAGTTGAAAGTAGTTCGGTACGGTAGGAAATGAGCGGATTTCGACAAACGATCCACTACTACCCATATCGCATCTGAGCCCCTTGCCGTCTTTGGCAAGCCAACTATGAAATCCATGGATATATTCTCCCATTTCCACTCGGGAATCGGAAGGGACTGTAATAGACCGGCGGGCCGCATGTGTTCTGCTTTCACCTGTTGACACACCAAGCACCGTGCTACATATTCCGCAACCTCCCTCTTCATATTTCGCCACCAAAAGTGACTCTTGAGGTTCCGGTACATCTTCGTACCCCCTGGATGCACAGTGTACTTTGCCCGGTGGGCTTCATCCATAATCTCCCTCCGAAGATTTGCATTGGCTGGAACACACAGCCTTCCCTTGAATGTGATAGCACCTCGGCTAGTAAGAGAGAAGTCCTCACCACCTTTAGCAACTTCCTTGTCCCGATAAGCCAACAATTCAGCATCCGTGGCTTGGTATTCTTGGATCAAATCTATAATGTATGGCCGAACCGTGACATTTGCCAAGATAGGACTACGGACAGAGTCATTCACACTAATGTCCAGATTTGCTAAGTCTTCAAGTAGCTTCCATTCCTGCACTAACATGCATGCTAATAACCCCGGAGGTCTTCTACTCAAAGCATCAGCCACTACATTTGCTTTACCCGGGTGGTATTGAATGGTACAATCATAGTCCTTCAGAAATTCCATCCAACGCCTTTGCCTTAGATTCAGCTCCTTTTGGGAAAAGAGATACTTGAGACTCTTGTGATCAGTGAACACATAGAACTCCACCCCATAAAGGTAATGACGCCAAATCTTAAGTGCAAACACGACCGCCGCAAGCTCCAAGTCGTGCGTAGGATAGTTCTTCTCATGCTCCTTCAACTGCCTTGATGCATAGGCAATGACCTTTTTGTGCTGCATGAGTACACACCCAAGTCCAACGTGCGAGGCATCACTATACACCTCGTGCCCATAAGGTCCGGATGGCACCGTAAGGACAGGAGCTGTGGTAAGCCTCTTCTTCAGTTCCGTGAAACTGATCTCACACTTGTCGCTCCATACAAACTTAGCGTTCTTCCTTGTTAGGTAAGTGAGCGGTGCTGCAAGGCTGGAGAAACCCTCTACGAATCTCCTGTAGTAGCCTGCCAACCCAAGAAAACTGCGTATCTCCGTGACACTCTTGGGCCTCGCCCAATTCATGACTGCCTCTATCTTCTTTGGATCCACCGAAATGCCTTCCGCCGATACAACGTGGCCTAGGAATGACACCTCTTCCAACCAAAACTCACACTTGCTAAGTTTGGCGTATAGCTTGTGCTCTCTTAGCATTTCCAAAGCAAGGCGTAGGTCGCGTGTGTGATCTTCCCGTGTCTGGGAATAAACCAAAATGTCATCAACAAATACAATCACGCACCTATCAAGATATGGCCGGAACACCCGGTTCATCAAATCCATAAAGGCTGCCGGTGCGTTCGTGAGTCCAAAAGGCATCACCAAGAACTCGTAATGCCCATATCGAGTCCTGAAAGCAGTTTTGGGAACATCTTCCGCCTTAATCTTCAACTGGTGATAACCCGATCGAAGATCTATCTTTGAGAAAAATCTCGCTCCCTTCAACTGATCGAACAAGTCATCAATCCTAGGCAAGGGATACCTATTCTTTATAGTGACTTTGTTCAATTGCCTGTAATCGACACACATCCGCATCGAGCCATCTTTCTTCTTAACAAACAACACCGGGGCACCCCATGGTGAGACACTTGGTCGAATGAAGCCAAGGCCTTGCAATTCCTCCAACTGAGTCTTTAACTCCTTGAGTTCAATAGGGGCCATTCTATACGGAGCCCTGCAAACAGGAGCTGTGCCTGGTGCAAGCTCGATCATAAACTCAATCTCCCTGTCTGGAGGCAATCCTGGCAACTCCTCTGGAAATACATCCAGGAACTCACTCACAACCGGAATAGTTGATGAGTCCTTTGCCTCGGGGTTAGCTACGCCCAACGCCGCAAAACGAGCAATAGATCTGCTTTTCAACCCGCGAAAGTGGAATGGTTTTCCTTCTACTGGCTTGAAGAGTACCATTTTCTCAAAGCAAGCTACATGCCCATGATGTGCTGCTAACCAATCCATTCCCAATATGACATCAAAGTCTTGGAATCCAAGGACGATGAGATCAACCGCCAACTCGTGGCTTCCAACTTGGACCACACCATTTCTATACACTTTATCTGCCAATACTGTTTTGCCAAGAGGAGTCGAAATGGTTAACTCCGGTTCTAGCTGACTTGGCTCCCCAGAAAAGCCTTCTGAAAAACTCGGCGAGACAAACGAATGAGTAGACCCGGTATCAATCAACACTCGAGCCAAATACTCATTGACTAGTAGGGTTCCTGAAATTTTAGCTAGTTACGTCAATTCAAGCCTCAACAGTGTATACACGTAGGTAAATATATATATAGCATACCAACTACGTACACAAGGAATAAAACATAACACCACAATCACGAATAAGGAAAATAACTCCTAACGCGTACCTTGCACCACATCGTCAGATGCAAGTGCATCACCCTCTGTCAAGGCAAAAACTCGCCCCTGGTTCGCCTGGCGAGACTGAGGTGTAGACCGGGTAGTCTGAGATGACGCCTGGTATGATCCTGCTGGGCGTGTCGGGGGCCTACTATCCTGAGACTGGCCTGGTAAATGCCGGCTAGGGCAATCCCTGATCATGTGGCCCTGGCGACCGCAATGATAACATCCACCAGATGCTCTTCGGCAATCTCCTGCCGGATGCCTCTTGCCGCATAAGGTGCAGACCTCATATGTGTAGGCCGGAGGGGCCGATGGTGGTGTATACCTCGCTGCCTGAGGTGTAACTGGCCGTGGGGCCGGGAGAGCCTGAGGTCGAGGTGCCTGTGGCACGTACTGCCGTGGTGCTGGGGCCGCATAAGTCGGCCTCATCGGTGGTGCTGGCCATGTATACTGATAAGGGCCGGTACGAGCCCGTCTCTCTGGAGGTGCTGAACTACTGGCTTGGCCTCTCGCCAACTCTCTCTTCTTAGACACCGCTTCAGAATTGGCCTCAACCAATAAGGCCTTATCCACTACTTCGGCGTAAGTGGCATGCCTGAAAACCGACACTTTCTCCATGATGACATCCTTGAGCCCTTGCTCAAACCTCCTCGCCTTCATTGCCTCGGTGGCAATCATATGTGTCGCGAAGCGTGATAGCTCCGAGAACTTGGCCTCATAAGCAGCCACAGACATCGAACCTTGCTCAAGGTTGATGAATTCTCTCTCTTTCCTTTCCCGAGCTCCAACCGGGAAATACTTCTTATAGAACGTGTCCTTAAACTCCTCCCAAGTCCACGGTTGACCTTGCATGGTCAAGTCCCGTGTCCTCAATGCGGACAACCACCAATGGTGGGCTTCGCCCTCTAGCATAAAAACTGCCCATGCCACTTTCTCTTCCTCTGTAGGAGAGAGCACCGCAAATATCTTCTCAACCTGGAGGATCCAAGCCTCCGCAGTAAGAGGGTCCACACTCCCGTGGAAGGATGGAGGCCTCAATCTCCTGAATGCCTCAACTCCAGCTGTACGATGTACTGGAGCTGCGGGCGGTGGAGTAGGTGCCGCTGATGCCGGTATAGTTTGCCGAGCCGCCAGGATGGCGAGTGTCTCAGCAATAGAGCCTAAGACCTGGGAGAGGTCCGGCTGCTCATCCTCATCTCTGGAAGAAGATGAAGCTCTGGTGTGTGGTCCACGACCCCGTGTGCCCCGCCTCATGACTAAAGTCCTGAGAACAATAGCACAACATGAGTCTAACTTGAAACCACAGTTCATTTCAATGCTATTTCACAACAATTCGATTTGTATTAGTTGTATAATACTAATACACATCACATCAAGTCATCAGAGTATTCATCACATTATACTTATACTTTAGTGTTCTAGCGTACCTAGGACCCGTACTTGGTTAAAGCAACCATTTTAGACTAAGACTAAAGTTTAGTCTTAAACTTGGAACCAGACTCGTTCCCGACTCACTTCCTTCCTAACTTGTTTCCTAACATATGCTCTTGTCAAGCCGTGGTATAAGATTCTAAGTGACCCTAGAGACCTAAAGCCTAAGCTCTGATACCACTTCTGTCGCGACCCAAAACCCACCCTAGGAGTTAGAGTGAACTTTGGACGACTAATCATGACTTGCTTGACAACCAACCTGCAAAACCCACAGAGCATATACCATAGAGGACAATATAGCGGAAACATAACTATAAAACACAGCGGAAGTCTAACCAAACCTCTATGAATATACATGCGCAAATCCAAGTTATACAAAAGTAAACCAAAGAAAGTGCGGACAGACCCGCCAAAATACATGAAAGTATATCTCTCATCTCACCCACAGCTAAATCCACTCAGAATCTACAACCACCTAATGGTAACCCTCTACTGGAGGTTCCTCAAAAGGCTCCTCGACGTACTCCTCCTCCACCCATGGACTCGGAGCACAGATATCAAATGGAGCAGCTGCTCCCTCAGAACCTGCCGACATAAGAAGTACGGCTGAGCATGGAATACTCAGCGGGTACTAAATACTAACCAACAGTCATAGTATACAGATAGCATACATAAAGCAGGAATAATTCTTATAAGTTAGAAGGAAACAATTCATAGCATATAAAGCAGGAATAATTCATATCATGACAATAAAGTAAAGGAGTATATAATCATGCTTGAATTCATAAAAGCCAATAAAACCCTTGAAAACACCGTGCACTTGACTTGACTGGAAACACCATTTCCTTGCTTGAAAACTTGTCATGTTTGTCTTATCTTATCGTATCATGCTTGTCACGCCATGTCTTGTCATGCTTGCTTGGAAAAGTAAACTACTTGTGAGGGAAGGGAGACCCTTCATCCTAAATGATTATGCTTGTCATGCCATGTCATGCTTGCTTGAAAAAGTAAACTACTTGTGAGGGAAGGGAGACCCTTCTTCCTAAATGCCCATGCTTGTCATGTCCTTTCACTTGTGAGATGTTCATGTGAGATGTACTTGCGAGGGAAGGGAGGCCCTTCTTATGTGATGTATGCACTTGTGAGGGAAGGGAGACCCTTCTTATGAAAATGCATGATTGTCTTGTCCTTGCCAAAAGCGAGGTAAAACATATCGTACGATATGCCCCACCTCTAAATCCCATTCTTGAAAACCTCGGTAAAATCATGTCATGTATGCGTGCTCGTGAGGTCGTGTGCATACTTGCATTTGGAATTAAATATGGCATTTGAGTAATTCGTAACACATAACATCAATGATTTGGGCAATTTAATATTGATATCATTTAGGGAAAGCGAACAATCACACTATCATAACCCTAGCAATTTTCATAAACCTTAAACATGCATTTTCTTAATTTATCATTCATTTTATTCACCTTGGCATTTCATCAAACATGGTACATTCATTATTCATTAACCCTACAACATGCTTTTCTAGGCGGTTTATACTCACATCACACTTGTATGTTTATTATTAGTACAATGCCCTTCCCCATTCATTCATTTCATCATCCACACGGCATCCATTCGCCAACATCCATCTCCCTTTACCATACATACCACCCATCTCATAATGTGTATATATATATATGAAGGAAAACAAGAAGGAATAAGGAAATGAGAGGCTATAACTAGGAGGGTAGTAAAAAGTACCGACCTTGAAGAGATGAGGAAGAAACCCCTCTTCCAAACGACCGTGAGTTGCTGCCCTAGCTTGGAACACGAGCTCCACCCGAACTTGAGCCGAGATCTTGAAGGAAAACGTGCTTGAGGATAATCTAGGGTTTCAAAACCCTTAGATTTCTCTTCAAAATGGAAACCCTAGGTTTAGGAAAACCTTCTCCTCTCTTCTAATCTCCCAAATCTTCTAAGGGTTGAGAATGAGCCCTAAAGGCTCGGGTAATCCTATATAAGAAAGGGTATAACACCCGAATGTCGAAAATGCCCTTAGTGAAAATTCTGTAAAACGCGAGGACCGAGCGATCGGTGGTTAATGACCGATCGATCGGTTGCCTACCGATCGATCGGTTTCATAACCGAGCGATCGGTTGAAATTTCACTCTCTGGAAAATTTCCCCATAGAAAAATCTCGACCAGTCGATAGCCTCCGAGCGATCGGTTTTGGACCGATCGATCGCTCCATGGACCGAGCGATCGGTGGTCTGCAGGTCCAAACTGTTTTGGCCATAACTTTTGACTCGTTCGTCCGATTTTGACGATTCAACTTGCGTTGGGTTCGTACTTCGAAAACGAACATTTCTGACGTTTCGGAATTCCCAATTTCTTCCTTATTTATTAATTGCATTACTTTAAAGGAAAAATGGCTACGAAGGGTCATGCATAAATGTGAAAAGGTCCGGGGCTCTACAGTTGAGAACTGAGCAGGTCCGACCCCGATGGTTAGGTCGATGTCACCCAGGTTTTGCCTGGTGGTATTATCAAAGGCCCTAATTCTCATGGGTCTCTTCTTCACTTAACTGAGGTCCAAGCCAAGGTTTTACAACGTGGAGAGTGTGAAGACATTCAGTGTAGCACCCCAGACTTTTTCATCCTTAATGAATACCACCTTCATAGCTAATTGGTCGTTTTTATAGCCTAATTAATAAATAAGGGAGAAATCGGAAATTCCAAAACGTCAAAAATGTTCGTTTTCGAAAGTCGGATCCAACGCAAGTTGAATCGTCGAAATCCGACAAGCGAGTCAAAAGATATGGTCAAAACAGTCCAGACATACAGAAGACCGATCGCTCGGTCCAGTCAGCGATCGATCGGTCCATAACCGATCGATCGGTAGCTATCGCACGATCAGAAATTTTGTATGGGGAAATTTTCCAGAGAGTGAGTTTTTGACCGGTCGATCGGTCATAAACACCGATCGCTCGGTAGGCAACCGATCGATCGGTCATAACCACCGATCGCTCGGTCTTCGCGTTTTTTGCAGAAATTTCATTAAGGGCGTTTTCGTCTTTTGGGGGTTAAACCCTTTCCTATAAGGCTTTGCCCGAGCCTTAAGGCCTCATTCTCATCACTTAAGAGAAATTGAGAGATAGAGAGTGAGAAGAAGGGGTTTCTAACCTAGGATTTCCATTGAGGAAGGAATCAAAGGGGTGGACCATCCTAGGTCGTCCTCAAGCTTGGATTGCTTCAAGCTCAAGGCTCAAGCTCGTGTGGGGTGCATTCTCCAAGCTAGGGCAGCACTCACTCACGTTTTTGAAAAGTGTTTCTTCCCCAACTCAAGTCCCCTTCAAGCAAAGGTTTCCTCCTTCCAAATAGAGCTTCTATTTCAAGGTTTCTTCAAGATCAAGCCTTGATCTAAGGTTAGTACACCCTACTAACTTTCCCTAGCAATAACCTAGGTTTTCTAGTGTAAATGGTGATTATATATATTATGCCTTTCCTTCCCTATGCATTGTATTAACTCAACAAATATAAACAAGATAAGGGAAATGGAATGAATGTGTGGATGGGAGATGGGATGTGGCGATTGGATGCCGAATGTGATGTATGATGTGTGGGTTGTGGATTGGAAAATGGAGGATGGGCATAGTACAAATAACAAACTTACCATTGTGTGATTGAATGGAAAATATGCATTTAAAAGAAGGAAATAAACTACTAAGGAATAATGTATGAAAGTGTTTGACAAAATACCTAAACTATGAATAAATGATCTCAATGAAGAATATAGAAATGGGTCTTATGCATGCGTTATTATAAATGATAAATTGATCAAATGTTATGCAAACTACTTATGTTACCTATGTTCATATCATGAATTGAATTGTAATGTCATATTTTGGTTATTCCCATTTTCATGATTGTCACTATGGACACGTACACGAGCACGCATGATAGCATGAACCGAGATTTCAAGAGCATGTGCATATAATAAACAACAAGAAAATATTGCATGTCAAGGAGGTTGGTAGCCCAGGGAGGATTCGGGTACTAACCTCTGGCTCACAAGATAACCCTTAAGACACCTATTGTCAAGGAGGTTGGTAGCCCAGGGACATTCGGGTACTAGCCTCTGGCTCACAAGAAAACTAAACAAGTAATAAAAATCACCTATTGTCAAGGAGGTTGGTAGCCCAGGGAGGATTCGGGTACTAACCTCTGGCTCACAAGAAAACCCTGCATTTCATAACAAGGAGGTTGGTAGCCCAGGGAGGATTCGGGTACTAACCTCTGGCTCACAAGTGCATTGCATATCAAGGAGGTTGGCAGCCCAGGGAGATTCGGGTGCTAGCCTCTGGCTCACAAGTTTACAAGATGGAGGTTTACAAGATGATGATCATGCATTCATGCATGCACGCATACATGATTTCTACGAGGCATACCGGGACATGACAAGGGTTTTCAAGCATGAGTTTTATCGGCATTTTCGCATTCATGTACGCACGTCAGGATGCTTGTATTGTGTCATGCCCTGTACTGTTTCTTTGTGATGTTTCTATTACTGCTTGTATGATATTACTATTATGTGTTTTTATTATTGTTATGGTCTGCTAGTAGCTTGTACTCGCTGAGTATTCCATGCTCAGCCGTACTTTCATGTCGGCAGGTACTGAGGGAGCCCTCGACCCGGAGCCTTGGGTCGAGAAAGAGTATACAGAGGAGAGAGAGTCGGCTATCCCATTACAGTCTCAGGCGGACCGAGACCTCGATGCGTGGCCATACCTCGACTACTGTTGAGGGGAGAGTATGAGAGGGTTTGGTGTATTTTGATATTTTGATAGGTGGGCCTGTCCACCTTAGGCTTAGACATGTCTTGTATTTATGTTAACTTGGAATACTATTTTGGATCATCAGAAGAAATGAAAATTTGTTTACGCTTCCGCATATATGATAGCTTCCGCGCTCTGATTATCGTTATGAGTACTGTATTTTATCTTGTGCATTACAGGATGGTTTGATAGGTTCGCAGTGTGACACCTAAAATATCCCTAAACTCCTAGGGGGTATTTCGGGGCGTTACATTCAGGCGGAGCCATTGTCGATGAGCACTGATGATAATGTTCTGTCCATGCACTGGATTGCAATGTACAAAGCCCGGGTGTGGTCCCTGTCGCTGTCCGGTATCTCTTCTCATGTGAACGAGATGACTTTGGGTTCGAGGATCTGTCCTACCATTTGCCCCAGTTTCTCAGGCGTTATGTCTGGTGCCACATGGGCATTGCCAAATCCTCGGATCAGTTGCTTCCTGTGGTGCTCTAAAGTGAGAAGAAGACCCAAGATGGATATCTGTGCCAGGACCTTACTCAGTTGCTGGGTGATATTGAACTCTTCTGCTTTTTCTAGGATTTTCAATAAGGCCACTGAATCTACTGCTTCCTTCCATGTGTTTGACACCCCTGCTTTCTCTTTCTCTGTACCTTTCACCATCGTCGGCTCAGTTGCAAGAGGTTGATATACCCGGCTAGATCTGGTTAGGTAGGCTATACTCTCACTCTTAAGGACAAGAGAGTGAGGAGCGGGTACTCAATTGAGGTTGAAGGGAGGCTCTGGGATGTAAGGGATCCGGATAGGGCCTGAAGAGGTTGAGGCTTGAGCTGGAGTTGTGGGCCAATTTACTAGGCAAGGAATGGTGTAGATGATCTGTTCGGGGATAGGCATTCGGGTTGGAGATTGAACAGTCTGTATGTTTGACTGGGGGAAAGGGATTATGACGAGTGATCGGTAAGAGGGCCTAATGATGCCGTCATTCACTGCGGGTGTGCTGGATCCTGGCTGCCCTACCCCGGGCTCTTCCCACTGGATAAAATATTGTTATGTGGGGGCAGTGGCACTTGATTGATGTTGGTGTTGTAGGGAGCTAGCTCAACCCTTCCGTCATCCAAGAGATCTTGGATAACACACTTTAGACCTATGTACTAGTCTGTTGTATGGCCTGGACCTCTGTGAAAGGCGCTATGATGGTCGGCATTGTAGTTTTTGTTTTGTTTATCTTGAGGTAAGAGAGGTGTAGGACCTCTCAACTCGAGAAGGCCCTGCTTGGTGAGGAATTCCAGCAACTGGCTGAGTGTGTATGGAAGGGGGTTAAAGTGTCGTGGAGGACGATTTTGCCCCTGGACTGGTCAGGCTGGCCAGGTATTCCTGCTGACTGATTGTTGCTGAGCTGCTGGAGCTGGTAATCTGATGGGTGCCGTAGAAGCAACCATATGTACATCTTCCTTCTTTCTGTGGTTCCGGGGATTGATGTTTCTGCTGGATGAGGCCGTCGCCTTGGAGGGATCAAGTCCTAGACTAAAATAAATAGCCCCGCTCTTGATAACAGTCTCGATACGGGCACCTGTCCTGACGATGGTGCCAAAGTCCACAACTGGTAAGGTCACCATGAGTGTAGAGTAGGGCTGCTTTAGAGTGCCCATGAACATGCCTGCCATCTCTTCCTTAGTGATAGGAGTCGAGATCTTAGCTACCATTTCCCTCCAGTGGATGGCGTACTCCAGAAATGATTCGTTGCTATGCTGGCTTAACTGCTCAAGCTGGCTCCTCTGAGGGCGGAGCTCTTGGTTGAAGGAGTACTGCTCCACGAAGCTGTCCATGGCATCTTGCCAAGTCTTGACCTTCTGCTTGTCCATAGACATCCACCATATAAGAGCTGCCCCTTCAGACTCTTCTAGAAGTATTGGATGAGCAAGGGCTGGTTCTTGTTATGTTGGAGCATGTCCCCCAAGTATAACTGCAAGTGTTGTGTTGGACAGCCCGATCCATCATATTTATCAAATTCTGGGACCTTGAAACCCACGGGAATAGTATCCCCTGATGAGAAAGTTAAGTCCTTCAGTGATAGCTTGTACTGGTGGATGCTCCCCTCATTCTTCTCATCTCTTCTCTCATCTGCTTGATCTTGTCCTGTAAAGAAGGGGTAGGATCTGAGGATGAAGGCCGGTCCTGGTGGACGTGTGAAGTCTTCGGTTGCTCTTCATACTGGTCAAACTCCTCTCCTCCGCCTGTTGCAGGTATGGGGTCAGGTATGATGAAGGGGGGAGGACGAGGCTCTGGTATAGGTTGCTCGGTTGGTTCTCCAGTCGGGATTCTGGTGGAGGGTTCTTCGGTTCGAGTACCAATTAGAATCTTCAAGGACTCCAGAACGCTGTCAAGCTTTGACTGCATGGCCGCTATGTACCTGTCATGTGATTGTAGGATCTTAGTGGTTCGCTGGTGCTGATCTGTAGGTTCCGCCATTGAGTCGGCGCTACCTTTTGATTGTGCTGCGTAAGAGCTGTTCTCTGATTGGGCCATGCAAGGGAGTATCTCTGTGATTAGTACTTCTATCAAGACTGCGTCGACAGCTGCTGCTTCTGTGAGAATCGCAGTCAGAGAACGAGTCACAAGTCGGCTCATGCAACTGGAAAGAATGCAACGACTAAAACATGATTATGCATGACGACAAAAAGCAAATGCTAGAGAAAGATTTCATTGATGCATGAAGAGTGCAGTGAGTACAGGGATAATGAGACTCACAAGAAAAAGGACTCGATCCTAGGCAGGCCCTTCGGGGATCGCAAAATCAAGTGGCCGGGGCACACCCTTAAGATCCATGATCTGCTGCTGGAGGGATGTAACTTCGACCTCCATATACGTAAGGGTTTTTGTAGCGTTGAACATGCGGTATCCAAATTGTTGGATACAGGAAGTCATCTCCGCCTTTGCACTATCAAGCTGTTCTTGGTGGAAATGAAGCTGGGCCCGGATGACGGCTGTTTCCTTGGCGTCACCTCTGTGTCTCCTGTGAAGAGATTGGATTGTCCGCTCCAATTGTTCAACCTGTTCTTGTACGGCTTGGAGTTCACGACCTTGTTCCGCTTCCCGCTGCCTGAATGCATGTTGGGCTTTCCATAGCTTCTTCCATTCCCGCTGGATCTGGAGCTGTCTCTCTAGGAAGAAGTCTGTCTGGGGAACCACCATCTCTGCTAGGTGTATGGTTCCCTATGATGGAGCTGCAACTGGTATGGGCAGTTCCCTAGGTGCAGGCATGCTGGGTAGAATGTCAGGATTATCCACCCATTTTCGATATGCCAAGTTGGTTTATGACCCTGATAAAACCATGAAGTCTGGCCATTGGTCTCGTCTGGAGCTGAGCCAACCTGATTGGAAGCGTCGAGTGAGGTTATCGGAGTGTACTATGAAAGTGATCCAATCATTTTCCTGCAGGACTATCATAGGGATATGTTGAGGGAATCCTAACTGTCGGAGGACTCAGAGTGGTGTATAGACTACGGAGCCTATTAGACCAGCAAGAATCATGCATCGTCTACCAGTGATGACAACACGAGGTAGCTTTTCAGCACAAGCCAATTGCATTGCCAAGTGATTTCTTCCTCTGAAAGGTCTTGGAGGAGCTGGTAGAATTCTTCCACATCTATAGTTACTATCGGCCCTTGATTCTGAGAAATCTTTCGAGGTAGACTGTAGGCGTCGCGGATGTCGTCCGGTACTGAAATGACTATATGCAAGTGACTTACCAACCAGAGGTGTAGGAGAGGTGTACTGGCATGGAAGATGCAGTTTCTGTGGTTTACAGACTTGTTGAGAGCCCTGAGAAGCTTGGCTAGGATGACTGGTACAACTGAGCAGGAGTTGTGTATGTCCTAGATAACCTCAACCAAAACTGCTTTGACGAGTGAACGGCACCTTGGGAACACCAGTTGAGACATGGCTATCAGTGCAGGGGCGTTGAGACCAGGAAGTTCCGCTGAAAGGGAGTCAGGGTTCTATTTGAGCTTGTACTTCTTTTTGAGAAAAGACACGGGTATCCGATCTAAAGAGCCGTTAGGACCGGACTGCAAGCAGGCAAGCTTGATATGCAAGAACTTGGATAGGTCTGCCGGTATGTTGTCTTGTAGCGTGGTACTATGGCTTCGCCGTTTATGCTTAACCCTAGAATGCGCTGAGTCTCTTCCAGTGTTGGGCAGAGCTCGTTTTTACCAAAATGAAATACCATGTGAGATGGGCTCCAGCACTGGATAGCAGTGTTCATGAGGCGCAAGTTCGGGTTAACCATAGATAGGTCTAGGATAGTCCCAATTTTGTAATACTAAGCCCAAATGAGACGCTGACTCGAGGTGAAAGTCCCAACTGATGCTTGGAGGTTGTCATCACACGCCCCTTGAGAAGTTAGATGCACAGGCCATGACTGTCGGCCCATTGACTGAGTTATCCTTGAAGGACCTGCCATCTACCTAGATAAGATTGTACAGACTCTGTGAGTGCACTGTGTATGCAGATGGGATGCAATGATGATGCAATTTGTGATATTGGTTGGGTGTGATAAGGCACATGCGATTCGATAGGGCAGATGGACGGAGGTCCGACGTGCTTTAGCCCAGGCTTTTTGAAAACCGAGGGACCTATTAGACCAAGGTTGGGACAGGCCCGGTGAAGGCCTATCTGGCTGGGATTTGAACCCCATATGCTATATAGGGAAGCAGGGTTGGATGTAGTTTATTACAAGCATAAGTTTGGCTCATTACATGCCCTTGAGTGGGTGGTTATCCGGGTAGAATGTACTTGGGTATTCAACCATGATTGGGGATGGATATAGGGTACAAGCAGGTTATTGTTTATGAAATCCATTCCAGAATAGACTGCTTGTAGACTATACCCTAACCTAGACAACATGTATGAATGCTGGTTTGATGCAAGGGTGTTCTTAGTAGGATGGGGGGGATCACTTAACACTGTATATGCGACTCCCCGGCATAGAACATACCTAAAAAAGGGACGATTGGTGTAAGTGGGAGCATTCAGAATCCTTTCCTGAGGGATATCACCCAACAGGAGTAACTCCGTGGACCTCCAAGACGTTTAAGTCACTGACACTGAGGATGATCATCCAGCAGTCATTAACCTAATAAGCCTGTCTACTGGGTTGAATTGGGTAATTACGCTATTATGACATGTATGGATGCACAATACACAATTAACTAAGAGATGTAAAAGGGATCAGTTGTTTAGTTTAAACACTCTGGCATTTTAAACAAGATTAAGGTTTAGTTGGCTTAAACCCGGGTTCCTGGTTGAACCCAAACCTTCCCCAGCAGAGTCGCCAAAGCTGTGAGCGCGAGAATTCACTCCCTGATTTGGCCTCACGGATTTTTGAGAGTCACCACCTATTCATTCAGAAGGGATAAGTCCCCCGGGTTTTGGATAAGGTCTTGATCCACGAGAGAGATCAGGATAAGGGTTCGGTTAAGTCCGGGGAAGGTGTTAGGCACCCCGAGGCTTCTGTTTTACAACGGTTCTGTATTTCCTGGGTTTAAGCCAAATAAAGTTAATCTTGTTTAGAATGCCGAAATGCTTAAGTGAACACTAATCCAAGAAAGGGAAATGCTAACTGGGGTTGGGCCCGTGTTGGGCTGCCTATGTACTCACAGGGTGACATCAGATCGAGCGTAGTTCTGGCACGTGAGCCTGTGCTGAGGCTAGGGGTGTGTGTGTGTGCACCAAGGATGGCTAACATGGACTAGTCTGGTAGACTATGGTTGGCTGACTGAGGAGGGTCAAGTGCAAGATATGTAAGCCCGGTAGGCTTAGGGAGTAGTCCGGTAGACTAGGAAGGAGTCCGGCTCGGGTTAGGGTTGCTAACTGGGATTAGACCGAACTAACTGCAGTTAGGGGTGCTAACCACAGTAAAGGGTGAGTGAGTTGTAGCCTGGTAGGCTAAGCAAGGGCCCGGTAGACCGAGGTAAGTCCGGTAGACTTGGTTTTTAGGCCCAGCAGGCCATAAACTGAAGTTAACTATGATTAGGGTTTCTAACCATAGTTAAGGGGTTCTAACTGTGGTTAAGGTTGCTAACCAGGGTTAGGGAGAGGGCCAAAGTCAGGATTATGGTCTGATGATTATTTTTAGAAATTTTTGTTTAATTTCCCAAAGTTTGTGGGGTTAAAGGGGTGCCTAACCGCAGTTAACTGTCAACCGGAGGTGGATTTAACCACAGTTAAGGGTCTGGTATGGTCCAAGGTGGGCCCAAGGGCTAGGCAGGGACTAAAGTGGCCTCCTACCAGACCTGGGCCCCTGCAAAAACCCTAAAATAAAATAAAGTTTAATGTTGGTAATGTAATTACCTACATTATGGATAGTGTTTTAAGACTGTGTTTTTGCCAAAGTTAACAGGGGTTAACGTGTAACTCGAGTTGAACCAGGGGTAACGGAGTGTAGAGAGGACTCCTGGGAAGGGTTCTGGATCGGTGTGGGCCCCAGGGGATGCTTGGAGTGGGCCCCACAAGATTGCAAGGTCACTGTGACAGACAGTGCATGTTGGCGGTAATTAGTCTACTGCCAATATGAAACTAGGCTAAAAGTAGGGTGTCAGTAAATCGTTCACCGACAATGAGGAAACAGGCTTCACCAGGAATGGCGGGATTGGAATTGTCACCATTCTTGGATTCCTGTAAAATCGGGATTGTGGCTACTAGGGTTGTACACCAATGCTTCCAGGGGTTCCCTCATGATTTGGGGGACTCCCAGAAGCTTCATGGTGGTCTGCAATGTGCTTAAGGGAGAGGCTATAGCCGTAGGGGTTCACCACGCCTATAGGCGAGGTTGGTGAACACCCTGTTCAAGCTTGGACTGTTAACTAGACACCGACAAAAGCATAAAACGTCCCTTGGAGATGACCAGGGGCTCACAAGGATTGGTATAAGAAATAAAACATGGGTAGGGAAAGTCCCTACCCTGTACTTTGTTCAGCCAAAGAGGTAGTGTCCTGCAACTGCGGTGGTGGTGCTACGGTGATGCTACAGCTGCTGGGAGAGCTTGAGGTAGGTCCAGGGGAGTCCTGGGATCAAGACCAAGGGAGATGAGAGGTTTTGTAGCAGGGGTTTTACCTTGGAATTTCTGTCTACCGTTTTACAGTAGAGGTGATTGGGGTTTTATAAGGAAGAACCTAAGGGACCTACGAGGGTTTTAAAAGAAGGGGGAGAACCTGTATGGACCAAGGGGAGGTCAACTAAGAGGAGTTGAAGGGAGAGATGAGGTGAAGGTTGAGTGTGCAAGGTGATCACAGACTGCAAACTCGGGACTTACATACTGTCGGTAGAAGGTCTACTGACAGCCTGAAACAAGGCCAAATTTTAATGTCGGTAGATCGTCTACCGACATTCTGAATTTTAGCTGAAATGGGCCTGGGCCCTGCACACTCGGGTATTGGGGGTTGTCCTAAGGCGTTTTGGGCCTTGTGGGCTTGAGGCTGGGGGTCAGGCCCTATAGGCCATGGGTTTTGGGGTTCTAGCCCACAGGGCTCTAGGGTTATGCTAGGGTCACCTAATGCTAAGGGTTTTGACAAGGTTTTGAATCCTAGGATTTAAATAGGGTTCACCTACAGTTCACCTAGAGTTCAACTAGGGTTTAGTCCTAAGGTTAGGGTTCGGTTGAGGGTTTTCTAGGATTTGACTAGAGGTTTACCTAGGTTGTGAGGGATTTGGCAGGGTGTAACCATAATTAAAAGATTTTAACTGCAGTTAGGATGGGGTGTAAAAATCGGGTGCTTACAAGACGGACCTAACCCTTCTATCTGGTGGCACTGGTCCACTGAGTTGGCTTCTAACCATGCCTCTCTCTAGGCTATTGCCGCTCCTCATGTGAAACTCCTCAAAATTTCTCCCGGTGATCTTTGCCTTAGCCACAATCTCCTTCCAGGTGTCTACCTAGAATTGTCTACCTAGAATATGGAAACCTGATCCCATATAAAAGACCTCAATCCACAGTTAAACTTTCTTACTCGCATGCCCTCAGATGCGACCAGATGCAGAGCAAATCTCGCTAGTCCGATGAACTTGGCTTCGTATTCGACCACACTCATCTCTCCTTGTTCCAAGAACATGAACTCT
Source organism: Tetracentron sinense (assembly GCA_015143295.1). Taxonomy (NCBI): domain Eukaryota; kingdom Viridiplantae; phylum Streptophyta; class Magnoliopsida; order Trochodendrales; family Trochodendraceae; genus Tetracentron; species Tetracentron sinense. The sequence continues at coordinate 11,495,773 of CM026555.1, read as the reverse complement.
CTCTCTCCTTCTCCTCCTTCACGAACCTGGGAAAATACTGTTCGTAAAATGCATCCAAAAACTCTACCCAAGTCCATGGTGTCCCTTCCTTGGCGGCATCCCTCTGGCTCAGTACAGACCTCCACCAATGCTCGGATTCACCTTCCATCACGAAGGAAGCCCACTCGACTCTCTGCTCATCCATGCAGTGAAGGAACCTGAACGTCTTTTCCAACTGCATAATCCATCCTTCTGTGACCATGGGGTCAATAGTCCCATAGAAGGTAGGAGGCCTCAATCTCCTTAACGCCTCAAGTCCTGTTGAATGATATACAGGAGGAGGTATAGGTGCAGCAGCAGTAACAGGGGTATTGGTCCTCTCTGCAAGCAGAGCCATAATCGCTGCTATAGCCCCAAGGATTTGAGTCAAGTCTGGCAGCTCTTCTCCCATCGGAATCTCTCCTCCAGTCCCTCACGTTTGATACGCTCTATCTCGGGTGCCACGCCTTATGATTAAATCCTGAGGACCATAGCAAGAAGTGAATCTAAAGGAAACCAAGCTCTTTGAACATAACAATTCAATGAGCATATCTTGCCTATATAAGCACACCATATAACACCATATACAATCAAAATATTAAGATATACTCATAATAGTATCGTATACACTTTGGTTTTCAAGCGAAGCTATGTTCAAAAACTAGGTTAAAACAATAACCGATTAAGACCAAGACTAATGATTAGTCCCTACTTGGAATATGACTCACTAACTTCCGCCTAGACCAATTTTGTCGTGGCATCAACCTATAAACGAGTTCATATGAGTTCTAAACTCAAAAGAACACCCTTCAGTCCCTTGGGTTCTAATGCCTAAGCTCTGATACCAAGTCTGCAGCGACCCAAAATACCCCCTAGGAGTTAGGGATACTTTAGCCCATGACCACCATATCATACAATCCTGTATGACACATAAGGCAAACATACCATCCTGTTAGAGCATACAAGGCATACTAAAAGGTGAACCTGAAAATTTCTTTATAACATAAGCCTGCGATTTGTATTCCAAGTCTGAACCAACAGATTATACAAAATATAAGTCTAAAGTGGACATTCTACACTTTCAAAATACACAACCCTCTCCCTCACATCACTCAATAATAGTCTAGATAGGGCCTCCTATCTAGAGCTCCATCATCCTGGTGATGATCCATGGCAAGCTCCGGCTCGTAGTACTCCTCTTCTATCCAAGGCTCAGGAGCATGTGCATCCACAGAACCTACCGAAGTCAACAATTCAGCTGAGCATGGAATACTCAGTGTACACAAACTACTAAATAGCATTACCATAAACCTCAAGGATCACATATGCACACATCAGTGCAAAATAGGCGAAAGCAAAGTGGAGTGAGCATATAACTTAGAGCAATTCATAAAACAGATAACATGTGAGCATTTCTTTACAGGGCATTGAGCATTTCACTAACCATATACTTTGAGCCATAACAAACTTGATACTTAGAGTGATTTGCAAAATCGATAACAAAGCGATACTTTACAAGCAAGGAGGTAAACTCCCTTGAGATCAAATGTAGGGACCTGATTCTTCTTCATATTTTTATTGCAAGTATTAGGGGGTATTATAGTCCTTGTGATGCTTTAATGTTCATGTATTTATATATAATTGGTGTAGTGTGATTAGGGCTTAATCAAACTTATAAGCAGAGGGATGTCATATCACACCCTGACTTTTAGGAAGCTCCAGTTTTGGCACCGTTTATTAGAATTGAGTGATTCTTGAACAACTAGAAAGGTATTGGAACCCTCTTCAAGGTTCATGTTTAATGTTTTTCCATAATTTTAGTCTAAGCTAAGTCAAAAGTGGGTCTTCCGATGTTTTGTCTCATGGAATTGCAGATCAGTCAACTTTGGGGACATTTTGGTCCATAAATAAAGGGGAATTTAGAAATTCTAAAATGTCAAAAATGTTCCTTTTCGAAAGACGAATCCAACGCAAGTTGAATCGTCGAAATCCGATCATCGAGTCAAACGTTATGGCCGAAACAGTAAAACGGGTCATAAATCTGTTAAACACCGATCACTTGGGATCGATCGGTACAAAACCGATCGTTCGGTCAGAAGTAGAGATCGATCGGTCCAAAACCGATCGATTGGTGTCTATCGACTGGTCCAAAATTTTGTAAGGGAAAATTTTTCAGAGAGGGTGTTTTCAACCGATCGCTCGGTCAGAAATACCGATCGCTCGGTTGAGAACCGATTGATCGGTCATAACCATTGATCGCTCGGTCCTTTGTGTTTTTGCAGAATTTCAGTAAGGGCTTTTTGGTCTTTTAGTCCTCAACCCTTGGGGTAATAAATAGGGATCCTATTTCGGGGTAGTAGAATACTATACCTATTTCTAACCTAAGTTGGCAAAAAGGGAGAGAAAACCTAGGGTTTTGAGACAGGGATTTCTTGGAGAAGAAGAAGATAGCTTGGATATCGCTAGGAAAGCTTGGAGATCATCCTCAAAGCTTCTCCAAATCATCTTGGGAGCAATTTGGATCCAAGGGAAGGATCCCTAAGGTCGATAAACTCTCTAAGTCAACCCTATTATTGATGTTTTGTGAATATTAGTATAATGTAAATGATAGAAATGGAGATTGATTATGTTTTCCCTAATTATGTATGGATTGAGCTTGTTAGAGATGGAAATAGGTTTATACTATGGATGGATTGAATGGAGGAAGGGAAATGCTATGGAGGATTGGGATGAATGTATGGATGTGGATTTTGATTTGGGTTGTGTGGATGGATTATGGTGTGATGGAATGTTAAGAATGTGAAAGGGCAAAGTATCCATAATTAACACACTCTAGATGTTTGTTGAAATGTCTAAGAATGATAAGTATTAGCATAATACTTTTGATTATCAAGAAATTAAGTTAAATGAATATTGTGGTTGTTATGATAAATTATACTTTATTCTCTTGTATGGTGATAGGTATTTGGGTAGGCCAAACCTTAGAGGAAAATCCTCCACGTTGGGAATTCTCTAACAAGGGAGATGTAACCTAGCAGAGTTTCCTAATGGAAGAATGGAATTTAAGGGATGACTTATTTGAATTCCAATCACGACACTCATGTACACGTGCACTCGCATGGTAAGTATTCAAGTCTCATGAGTCCACTTGTCTCACAAGCATGCATGCATTGGATAAGAACATGTGACGAATTATGCCATGAAAGAATGATCCCCCACTACGAACATCCACTCTACGCATTGTCGCATTCATATTATGCTATGAAAGAATGATCCCCCATTACGAACATCCACTCTACGCGTTGTCGAACACTATGAATTTTGCGTTGACGGGACAAACACACTATAAATCATGCATGTATGAGTCTATGTATATGTTAAGGTAAGTTCATGGATAAGAATTGCACAAGTACACAAGTCAAGATGATGTTATGACATGTTATATGCTACGCATTCTGATTATGTCTATTTTTCGTGAAAGTATTATGATTAAGCATCGATAAACTAAGTTATGATATTATTATTGCTCGTGCTATTTTATGTTCTTCTTAGTTTGTTTATCCACTGAGTATTCCATGCTCAGTCGACCTGTCATTGTCTTCAGGTTTAAGAGGAGAGCCGTGGACTGAGGAGGTGTACGTCGAAGAAGAGGAAGAAGGTGAGCTTCCTGAGGAGGAGGCTAAGGATTTTGATAGTCATCTATATTGAGTAGTTTTAGTATTACTTTTTGGAAGAGATGTTTATACTAGACTTTTTGACCTGTAGTTGATGTTGTCTTAGTTTTTTACCCTACAGATGGTTTTAGACTATTTCGTTATGAGGAGCTATGATGTGTGGACTAATACTGTGCAGGATAGTTTGACTTTTTATGATCAAAATTTTATTATCCTCATTTTTGGAGACTCGTGTAGTATGCCTTGTATGTATGGATTTTAAGCAGGTTTAAGTAATGTGACGATTCCAAAGTCTTATTTTAGCCTTGTAGGATTTTGGGGTCGTAACAGAGGTGGTATCAGAGCTCAAGGTGTTAGAGTCCTTAGGGCTAAGGTATTAAGTATAGGATATAGGAAGATGTTAACTTTAAGGAAGCAACATCAAACTTAGGACTTTAAAATTGTTGAGGATTGAATTTTTGTTAAGTGTAAACTTAAGCATTTATGTGAGTGTGCTTCTAAATGAATTGTCTTCTTCTTCTCAGGATTATAGATATGAGGAGGGGCGGAAGAAATAATAGAAATGGAGGTGGTAGTGTGACTGATGGGGATACTCCAGATGGTACTCCTCAGGCTAATATGAGTCGGGCCATGGAAGCTATTACTGCAGCCATTGAGAGGTAGGCTGAAATTATGGCTCAGCAAACTGTATTGCTAGCAGCTATTCAAACTAGGCAAGAGAGGCCGGTTGATATTCACCCACCCCGACATAATGGAGTGGAAGCTTTCTGGAGAATGGGTCCTCCAGCCTTCTATGGGAGCACAGATCCATCAGTGGCAGAGTTGTGGATTATACAGTTGGAGAATATATTCTCTATGCTCGAGGCTACTGACAAGCAAAGACTGAGATGGGCCTCATTTATGATGGAAGGAGAGGCAGAACATTGGTGGAGGGCGGCATCCAGGAAGAGAAATGAGGTACGGTTCGGACAGGAGTGGACATGGGGAGAGTTCCTCAATGCCTTCTATGAGCAGTATTTTCTGACATCTGTGAGGGAGCAGAAAGAGATTGAGTTCTCTACTCTTAGGTAGGGGAGCATGTCAGTGGCCAAGTATGAGGCAAAATTTGTAGAGCTATCCCGGTTTGAGCCTCATCTAATCACTACGAAGAGTATGAAGGGGAGGAGATTTGAAGGAGGTTTGAGGGATCACATCCGAGACAAGGTAGAGATCCTACGTCTTGGATCGTGCCGAGAGGTAAGCGAACGAGTTTTGATTGCCGAGAGTAGGTCGGTTGAGTTTTTGAGGAAGAAGAGACTACAGGAAGGCAAGTATGGCTCGCAAGATAAGAGGCTAAGGATGACAAGAGGACCAGTGGCTATGCCAACCCCGTATCAGAGGCTAGTAGTTGCACCCGCCGTTCACCGTGCTACTCCTTAAGCACCACGAGCTGCCCCACCTCCTCAATGGACGACTACTTATGAGGTATGCCGTTATTGTAGTAAGAGGCACGTGCCGGGTGAGTGTCGAGCAGTCACAGGGGGATGCTTTCATTGTGGTAGTATTGAGCATCAGATTCGTGATTGCCCAGTTCGGGGTATGTAGATGCCACCACAGAGTCAGCCCCAGGGAACTAGACCCCCAATTAGGCAGCCTGTACAGTAGAGGACATCTCAGGGTCAGAGGCCCCAGCAGCCTCGCCAGCCAGTTCAGGGTCGAGTGTTTGTCATTTCCGAGCAGGATGCACAGGCGTCCGATGACGTTGTACAAGGTACGTTTAAATCCTAGATTAAATATGTATAATGTTATTTTGTTTGTATGACTGTGATGTTTGCTACTGTGTACAAACATGCTAAGTATATAATTATGGTTTGTGCACATATTTTGACACACTTAGCTATGTACCCAATTCAGGCACCTTGTTGGTAAATGACTGTTTAGCTCGTGTGTTGATTGACACCGGATCGACTCATTCTTTTGTCACTCCTAGTTTTGCTCAAGCTTTCCCTTCGGAGCCAAGTATATTAGACTGCAAGCTAGCTATCGCCACTCCAATGGGTAGTTCAGTCATCACTGATAAGGTCTATCGCGCTTGTGATATTCGGGTAGGTCCCAGAAAATTGCCAGCCGATCTGATTGTCCTAGATTTTCAAGATTTTGACATCATCTTAGCCATGGATTGGCATTCTACCTACCATGGCCATGTGGACTGTTTCGGGAAAGTGGTTAACTTCAAGCCAATCAGTGGGCCTCCCTTTCATTTTCGGGCTTTGAACAAGAGGGATATAGCTAGATTTTCTGCCTTGAGCCTTTCTGCACCGGAAGGACCGAACTCCTCGAACATTCCAGTGGTGAATGAATTCCTAAATGTTTTTCCTGAAGATTTGCCGGGTTTACCACCGGATAGGGAGATAGAGTTTGCAATTGAATTAGCTCCTGGTATGGCACCCATCTCTAAAGCTCCGTATAGGATGGCTCCAGCAGAGTTGAAAGAGCTTAAGAAGCAAATTGATGAATTGCTTGATCTTGGATTCATTCTCCCAAGTGTATCACCTTGGGGAGCTCCAGTCCTATTTGTGAAGAAGAAGGATGGTTCGATGAGGATGTGCATCGACTATCGGCAACTAAACAAGGTCACTATCAAGAACAAATATCCTTTGCCTAGGATCGATGACTTGTTTGATCAGTTGCAAGGAGCTAAGTATTTCTCCAAGATTGACTTAAGGTCAAGCTACCATCAGTTGAAGATAAAGGTGGAAGATGTGCCTAAGTCTGCATTCAGGACCAGATATGGGCATTTTGAATTCCTAGTCATGCCGTTTGGTTTGACAAATACTCCGGCAACATTCATAGATCTCATGAACAGAATCTTCAAGTCGACTTTGGACCGCTTTGTGATCGTGTTTGTGGATGCCATTCTAGTGTACTCCAGGACACGGAAGGAGCATGAGATGCATCTATGGGTCACACTGAAGATACTTCGTGAGCATAAGCTATATGCTAAGCTTAGTAAGTGTGAGTTTTGGCTAGAAAATGTAGCATTTCTGGGTCATGTGGTGTCAGAAGAGGGGATTTTTGTGGACCCTTCCAAGATAGAAGCAGTGGAAGGATGGGGAAGGCCAAAGAGTGTTACAGAGGTGCGAAGCGTCTTGGGCCTAGCTGGATATTATTGAAGATTTGTAGAAGGATTTTCCAGTTTGGTAGCTCTGCTTACTCATTTAACTCAAAAGAACGCCAAATTCGAGTGGAATGAGAAATGTGAGAAGAGTTTTCTTGAGTTGTAGAAGCGTCTCACCACCACTCCGATTTTGACTGTTCCATCCGGTAATGAAAGTTTGTGGTGTACAGTGACGCCTCACTCATTAGGTTAGGTTGTGTCCTCATGCAACACGGGAAAGTTATTACTTATGCTTCTCGGCAGTTGAAAAACCACGAGAAGAACTATCCCACTCATGATTTGGAGTTAGCAGCTTTGGTTTTTGCTCTTAAGATCTGGAGACACTACTTGTATGGTGCGTAGTTTGAAGTTTTCACTAACCACAAAAGCCTAAAGTATTTGTTCTCGCAAAAGAGCTTAATTTGAGGAATGTCGCTGGGTGGAATTTCTCAAGGAATATGATTGCTCTATCCAGTACCACCTGAGGAAAGCAAATTTAGTGATAGATGCGCTAAGTAGGCAACCTACGGGATTCTTGGCACACTTGATGGTCCAAGAATGGAAGCTACTCGAAGAGGTATCTAACCTTGATGCAGGTTTCAGTGTGGGAGCGTCTGGAGCCTTGTTGGCTAACATTATGGTCAGGCCAACCTTATTGGACAGGATTAAAGACCTGTAGTGGAATGATGGAGAACTGCACGCTATTATGAATAAGTCGCTTAGCAGTAGGTTTGAGGATTTCTCTTGGAGAGATGGTGGAGTCTGTTTCAAAGGTAAACTTTGTGTTCCGGATGATGAAGATTTAAGAAGGGAGATTCTGGATGAAGCACACAAGTCCAAGTACACCGTGCATCCGGGAGGTACTAAGATGTACCAGAACCTTAAGAAGTATTTCTGGTGGAAAGGTATGAAGAAGGATGTGGCTACCTTTGTATCTAAGTGTTTGGTGTGTCAGCAAGTGAAGGCCTAACACAGGAGGCCGGCAGGACTTCTTCAGTCTCTTCCTATTCCCGAGTGGAAGTGGGAAAATATCTCCATGGATTTTGTTGTTGGTTTGTAAAAGACGGCCAAGAACTTTGATGCCATTTGGGTTGTGGTTGACCGATTGACAAAATCAGCTCACTTTCTTCCATATCGGACCACTTTTAACTCCAATCAATTGGCTAACCTCTATATCAAGGAGATAGTCCATTTGCATAAAGTGCCAGTTAGCATCATTTCTGATCGAGATCCTAGATTTACATCCAGATCCTAGAAGATTTTTCAGCAGGCCATGGGTTCCCATTTGGATTTTAGTACAACATTTCATCCACAGACAGATGGGCAAACTGAGAGGGTGAACCAGATCATAGAGGACATGCTACGAGCTTGCATGTTAGACTTTCAGGGTAGTTGTGTTGATCATTTGCCGTTGGTTGAGTTTGCCTACAACAATAGCTATCAAGCTAGCATTCAGATGGCACCGTTTGAGGTAATTTATGGGAGGAGTTGTCGTTCACCTTTCTGTTGAGACGAAGTTGGTGAGAAGAAGCTTTTGGGTCCCGAGCTCGTTGGTTAGATTGTGGAAAGAGTTCAGTTGATCAGGGAGAGGTTGAAGGTAGCTCAGAGTAGACAAAAGAGCTATGCCGATACTCACAAGAGAGATCTTGAGTTCTAAGTTGGAGATTTTGTATTTTTAAAGATCTCACCTACGAAGGGGTGATGAGATTCGGCAAGCGGGGCAAGCTTAGTCCGAGATATGTGGGTCCTTTTGAGATCATCACCCGAGTCGGGAAAGTTGCTTATCGGGTCACCTTGCCACCTCACATGGCAAGTGTACATAATGTCTTTCACATCTCTATGTTGAGGAAGTACATTGCAGACCCTTCACACGTCATTGAGTTGGAGCCGTTGGAAGTTTGGGAAGATTTGACTCTAGTGGAGCAACCGACTCAAATCTTGGACTGGAAGGAGCAAGTTTTGCGTTCTAAGGTCATTCCTCTTGTGCTCTTGCAATGGCAGCATCACTCTAGAGAAGAGGCTACTTGGGAGAGAGAAGCCGAAGTCCGCGAAAAGTACCCGCACTTGTTCACCTAAGGTACGTAAATTTTGAGGACGAAATTCTTTTAAGGGGGGAGGATGTAGAGACCCGATTCTTCTTCCTGTTTTTATTGCAAGTATTAGGGGTATTATAGTCCTTGTGATGCTTTAATGTTTATGTATTTATATCTAATTGGTGTAGTGTGATTAGGGCTTAGTCAAACTTGTAAGTAGAGGGATGTCATATCACACCCTGACCTTTAGAAAGCTTCAGTTTTGGCACCGTTTATTAGAATTGAGTGATTCTTGAATCATTAGAAAAGTATTGGAACCCTCTTCGAGGTTCATGTTTAATTTTTTCCATAATTTTAGTCTAAGCTAAGTCAAAAGTGGGTCTTCCGATGTTTTGTCTGATGGAATTGCAGATCAGTCAACTTTGGGAACATTTTAGTCTAAGCCAAAAATGTTCCATTTCAAAAGATGAATCCAACGCAAGTTGAATCGTCGAAATCCGATGATCGAGTCAAAAGTTATGGCCGAAACAGTAAAACGGGTCATAAATGTGTAGAACATCGATCTCTAGGGATCGATCGGTACAAAACCGATCGCTCGGTGAGAAGTAGCGATCGATCAGTTTAAAACCGATCAATCGGTATCTATCGACTGGTCCAAAATTTTGTATGGGAAAAATTTTCAGAGAGGGTGTTTTCAACCGATCGCTCGGTCAGAAACACCGATCGCTCGGTTAAGAACCGATCGATCGGTCACAACCACCGATCGCTCGGTCCTTCGTGTTTTCGCAGAATTTTAGTAAGGGCTTTTTGGTCTTTTGGTCCTCAACCCTTGGGGCTATAAATAGGGATCCTATTTCGGGGTATTAGAATACTCTACCTATTTCTAACCTAATTTGGCAAAAAAGGAGAAAAAACCTAGGGTTTTGAGAGAAATTTCTTGGAGAAGAAGAAGATAGCTTGGATATCGCTACGAAAGCTTGGAGATTATCCTCAAAGTTTCCCCAAATCATCTTGTGAGCGATTTGGATCCAAGAGAAGGATCCCTAAGGTCGATAAACTCTCTAACTCAACCCTATTATTGATGTTTTGTGAATATTAGTATAATGTAAATGATAGAAATATAGATTGATTATGTTTTCCCTAATTATGTATGGATTGAACTTGTTAGAGATGGAAATAGGTTTATACTATGGATGGATTTAATGGAGGAAGGGAAATGCTATGGAGGATTGGGATGATTGTATGGATGTGGATTTTAATTTGGGTTGTGTGGATGGATTATGGTGTGATGGAATGTTAAGAATGTGAAAGGGCAAAGTATCCATAATTAACGCACTCTAGATGTTTGTTGAAATGTCTAAGAATGATAAGTATTAGCATAATACTTTTGATTATCAAGAAATTAAGTTAAATGAATATTGTGGTTGTTATGATAAATTATGCCCTATTCTCTTGTATGGTGATAGGTATTTGGGTAGGCCAAACCTTAGAGGAAAATCCCCCACGTTGGGAATTCTCTAACTAGGGAGATGTAACCTAGCGGAGTTTTCTAATGGAAGAATGGAATTTAAGGGATGACTTATTTGAATTCCAATCACGACACTCAAGCACACGTGCACTCGCATGGTAAGTATTCAAGTCTCATGAGTCCACTTGTCTCACAAGCATGCATGCATTGGATACGAACATGTTACAAATTATGCAATGAAAGAATGATCCCTCACCACGAACATCCACTCTACGTGTTGTCGCATTCATGTTATGCTATGAAAGAATGATCCCCCATTCCGAACATCCACTCTACGCGTTGTCGAACACTATGAATTATGCGTTGCCGGGACAAAACACTATGAATTATACGTTGACGGGACAAACACACTATAAATCATGCATGTATGAGTCTATGCATATGTTAAGGTAAGTTCATGGATAAGAATTGCACAAGTACACGAGTCAAGATGATGTTATGACATGTTATATGCTATGCACTCTGATTATGTCTATTTTACGTGAAAGTATTATGATTAAGCATCGATAAACTAAGTTATGATATTATTATTGCTCATGTTATTTTATGTTGTTGTTAGTTTGTTTATCCGCTGAGATTCCATGCTCAGTCGACCTGTCATTGTCTTCAGGCTTAGGAGGAGAGCCGTGGACTGAGGAGGTATACGCCGAAGAAGAGGGAGAAGGTGAGCTTCCTGAGGAGGAGGCTAGGGATTTTGATAGTCATCCCTATTGAGTAGTTTTAGTATTTATTTTTGGAAGAGATGTTTATATTAGACTTTTTGACTTGTAGTTGATGTTGTCTTAGTTGTTTTACCCTACAGATGGTTTTAGACTATTTCGTTATGAGGAGCTATGATGTGTGGACTATTACTGTGCAGGATAGTTTGGCTTTTTATGATCAAAATTTTATTATCCTCATTTTTGGAGACTCGTGTAGTATGCCTTATATGTATGGATTTTAAGCAGGTTTAAGTAATGTGACGATTCCAAAGTCCTATTTTAGCCTTGTAGGATTTTGGGGTCGTTACATCAAAATAAAGCGATACTTTACAAGCAAGGGGTAAACTTCTTTGAGTCAAAACAAAGCGATACTTTACAAGCAAGGAGGTAAACTCCGTTGATTTCAAAACAAAGCGATACTTTACAAGCAAGGAGGTAAACTCCCTTGAGTCAAAATAAAGTGACAGTTTACAAGCAAGGAGGTAAACTCCCTTGAGTTCAAAACAAAGCGATACTTTACAAGCAAGGAGGTAAACTCCCTTGAGTCAAAACAAAACGATACTTTACAAACAAGGAGGTAAACTCCTTTGAGTCTGAAAATCAAAGCAAATACTTTACAAGCAAGGAGTTTAACTCCCTTGAATCCAAAAATCAAAGCAATACTTTACAAGCAAGGCCTAAGCCCTTGATTTCAAAAATCATTCTTTGAGCAAAGCCACTTTTTGAGAAAAACCCATGCTTTGAGAAAATCTCTCTTTGATTAAAACCATCCTTTTTTTTTTTAGCAAAATCCATACTTTAATCAAAACTATTCTTTGAGTTACAACCATTCTTTGAGTTCATATATCCTTATGAGCAATTCAATAACCATAGAAACCTTTAAACATAATAGTAAAACCAATATCAATCACGAATACAATTCAATTTCTACTATTCATAGCAAAACGATTTAGTAGAGTGTATCTACCTTAGAAAGGAAGTTCTTACACTTCTATGGATTGAATCAAGCTTGAGGAAAGCTTGGTTGAAGCTTTAGAAAATCTGGGTTTGAAAACCCCTTTCTTCAAGAACACGCACAAAATTTCTTTGGAGAAATTCATAGCTTGTGGAATCACCTTGAAGATGAATTTTGAGCTTTAGAACACTCAAGGAATGAAGCTTGAGCTTTTAGAACAAGGTTGGGACCTCACTTGAGCTTGGGAGAAAACGCACGAACACTTTGAAATTCACAAAGCTTTCCTTCTTCAATCTCTCTCTCAATTGATTCAAGGGTTTGGTAACCCTTACCCACTAAAATCAGGCCCCATTTATAGCCTAAAGGTTGCCAAAAATCCCAAAATATCTTAGGAAAATATCTCAAAATATCTCCCAAGGTCGGTGGAAGAGTTCTAGGCTGTTACAAGGTCGTTTTTGGCATTTTTGGGGCTGACTCGTCGACGAGTGACGCTCACTCGTCGACTAGTGAAGGGCACTCGTCGACTAGTGAATACAGTAACTTGCTTGAGTTTTTCCCGCTTCAGTAATTTGACCATAACTTTTGATTCCCTTATCGGATTTTGACGATTCAACTTGTGTTGGATTTTTCCTTCAAATGGAAACAATTTTCATATTTTACAAAATTTCTAAATCTTCATTGTTGATAGACCAAATTACCCTTAAAACTGACTAGTCCAAAAATGGATTTCAGCAGCCCAGATTTTCAGTAGACTCATTTCCAGAAATCTGATGTTTAACCCAACCTCGACTCAAAATCTGAAAAAATGATAAACACGAATCTCGAACAGGGTTTCAATACCTTTCCAAAAATTTAAGAGTCACTCGATTCCGATGAGCAGTGAGAATTCTAGAGCTCTTTAAAGTTAAGGGTATATTTAGGCATCCCTTTCTTTGACACTTGGAGTATGTTATACTCTCATTTTTCATTTATCCCAAACACCCTAAAACAATTTCCATACATATTTTTTATTCATTTGAAACCTCATTTCATTTTAAAACATGAAGCCATAATTCCATTAAGGCTTTAGGCCTTGAAGGCACTATTTACATCATTATTCACAGCACTATTCAAAGCACTATTCATAGCCTAGGGAACTTGGTTCTAGGGTTCTACAAACCCAACTTGGACTATAGTCTTATCTTGGATCTTCATCTTGTATACAATGAGTTGAACTTTCTTTTAGGTAAACTTTCATCCTTTCTCATGATTGGAATGCTATCAACTTTGTATTCTGAAAAGTTCAAGCACTTAAACAGGATCATTAGTACAAAATATTTACATTTCATTATTATGTTATTATCAAAATTATTAGGGGTACCCATGGTTGTAACCCTGAGGCTAATACAATGCTGGGTCCAGGCTGGACATGTCTACATAGGACCAAGCGAAGACATCACTGTAGCTCTTCAGGAAGCTGATCATGTCAGTTCTCTGCTGTGAGCTCATGGTTGTGCCGATCTGGACAAGCTGGGGACTGTCCTCGGATCCAAGATTTATGGTCTCAGTGTCCTCAATGTTAGACTGTAGTATTCCTTTACTGTGCTCTAAGAGGTCCAGAATCTCTTGAGATGGTTCCTCTTCCTGTTCTGAGTCATACTCAACTTTTGAAAATTCAAGAAGGGTTTTAGGGATAGCCTTATTGGAGGTGATTTCCTTGTAAATCATTAAGCTTAGTTTAACATGCTTTTTGTTATTTTGTTGGCTTCAGGACACTAGGCCTTCCAAATGAAGAGTTCGTGTGATTTCTTCATCAGCTGAAGGAAATGTTTTATGTAAAACATATTTTTGAGTCAAAACATCAGATTTTCATAGATAAAACATGACTGTTGTTTATAAAAAATGACTCAATAAAAAGAGGCCGACAGTGGCCGATATTTGGATTTTGTAATAAGAGCAAAAGAGTAGGTAGAAAGAGGAGGAGAATGGTGCTTCGGTCACTACTTGATCAGACCAACCTACCCTATACTGTACTTTCCCCGGACCTGAGTGGCCTCGATGGTGAGAGCCTCTGTCCACCAACGGATCAGTGGTCGGTGACTGGATGTGTAACGCCCCAAAATACCCCCTAGGAGTTTAGGGATACTTTAGGCGTGACTATACGTACCTGCCAAACCATCCTGTCATGAACAAGATAATTAGCGTACTAAACAATGATAATCAGAGCGCGGAAGCTAAACATAAATGCGGAAGCGTAAACTAACTTTTTCTTTTCTTCTAAGATTTTCAAAATAGTATTCCAAGTTAACATATATACAAAACATGTCTAAGTCTAAGGTGGACAGACCCACCTATCAAAATGTCAAAATACATAAAAGACCCTCTCGTACTCTCCCCTCAACAGTAGTCGAGGTATGGCCACACGTCAAGGTCTCGGTCCGCCTGAGACTGCAGTGGGATAGACGGCTCTCTCTCCTCGATATACTCTTCCTCGACCCAAGGCTCTGGGTCGAGCGCTCCCTCAGTACCTGCTGACATGAAAGTACGGCTGAGCATGGAATACTCAGCGAGTACAAGCTACTAGCTATCCATAACAATAATAAACATGCAAAGAGTAGTACAATACCAATCATCAATTCCAGGCAATAGTAAAATCATAGAATTAAACAATATTAATCATGGAGAAATATTATCATCTTGATGAGCATGAATGCAAAAACGCCGACAAAACTCATGCTTGAAAACCCGTTTCCATGTCCCGGTATGCATTTTAAAACCATGTATGCGTGCATGCATGAATGTCTTGTCATCATCTTGTAACCTTGTATCTTATAACTTGTGAGCCAGAGGCTAGCACCCGAATCTCCCTAGGCTGCCAACCTCCTTGATATGTATGGTTTTCTTCTGAGCCAGAGGCTAGTACCCGAATGTCCCTGGGCTACCAACCTCTTTGACAATAGGTGATTTTTATTACTTGTTTAGTTTTCTTGTGAGCCAGAGGCTAGTACCCGAATTTTTCGTGGGCTACCAACCTCCTTGACAATAGGTGTTTTAGGGGTTTTCTTGTGAGCCAGAGGCTAGTACCCGAATGTCCCTGGGCTACCAACCTCCTTGACATGCAATATTTTCTTGTTGGTTATTATATGCATATCCTCTTGAAATCTCGGTTCATGCTATCATGCGTGCTCGTGTACGTGTCAATCGTGACAACCATGGAATAAGGATAATAGGAGAGGTATGACATCACCATTCAATTCACAATATATGCATATGAGAATTTGAGTAATCAACATGGTATTTGAATCAATTCATCATTCATGAGAATATATGCATAAGGCCCCTTTCCATTTCTTCATTTAAATCATTATTTCATAGTTTAGGTATTTTGTCAAACACTTAGCATGCAAGTTTCCTCATTGTTCATTTTCTCCTTTTTAGTGCATATTTTACATTCAATCACACAAGGTAAGTTTATTATTTGTGTAATGTCCATCCTCCATTTTCTAATCCACGACCCACACATACCATACATCACCCATTCGGCATCCAATCGCCACATCCAACATCCATCCAAACATCCATACCATTTCTTTATCTTGTTTATATTTATTAGGGATGATACATTTCACAAGAAAGCAAACATAATTGCATAAATCACATTTCATAAAGAAAACTTAGATTTATTGCTAGGGTAAGTTAGTAGGGTGTACTAACCTTAGATCAAGGCTTGATCTTGGTAGGAACCTTGATTTGAAGCTCTAAAAAGGGTAGGGAACAACCCTTGCTTGAGGAAGACTTGAGTTGGGGAATCTTAAGTTCAGCGGCTTTCATCTTTGACGAACACCTGCGCTAATAAGACACCTTTAAAAAAAAACGTGCGTGAGTGCTGCCCTAGCTTGGAGGAGGAGTCCCACACGAGCTTGAGCCTTGAAATCGAAACCAAACGAGTTGGGGGACCTAGGGTTCTTAAACCCCCTTTGATTCCTCCTCAAAAACGAACCCTAGGTTAGAGTCTCTTTCTCCTCTCTCCCTAACTCTCAAAATCCTCTAAGTATGTGAATGAAGCCCTAAAGGCTCGGGCAAGCCTTAAAAAGAAAGGGTTTAACCCCCAAAAGATGAAAATGTCCTTACAAAAATTTCTGAAAAAACACGGGGACCGAGTGATCTGTGGTTATGACTGATAGATCGGTTGCCTACCGAGCGATCGGTACTCTAGCCGAGCGACCAGTCAAAAAACTACTCTCTGGAAAATTTCCCCATACAAAATCTTTGACCGTGCGATAGATACCGATCGATCGGTTTTGGACCGATCGATCGCTGACTAGACCGAGCGATCGGTGCTCTGTAGGTCTGGACTGTTTTGACCATATCTCTTGACTCGCTCACCGGATTTCGACGATTCAACTTGCGTTGGGTTCGTCTTTTGAAAATGAACATTTCTGATGTTTCAGAATTTCTGATTTCTCTCTTATTTATTAATTAGACTATGAGGAAGGCTAATTAGCTACGAAAACAGTATTCATTAAGTATAGAAAAGTCCGGGTGCTACATTCTCCCCCCTTTACAAAAATTTCATCCCCGAAATTTGGACGATACATACATGCACAAGACCATAACAATTACAAGGGAATGCCAAGGCCCTAAACAAATAACTGAGGATACTTTTCCCGCACTTCGGCTTCTCATTCCCATGTAGCTTCCTCCCTTGAATGGTGTTGCCATCTCACTAAGACCAAGGGAATGGTCTTGTTACACAAGACTTGATCTCTCCTATCCAAGATCTGCACTGGTTGTTCAACTAGGGTGAGGTCCTCTCGAATCTCTATCAGATCCAACTCGATGACATGAGAAGGATCCGGGATATACTTTCGAAGCATAGAGACATGGAATACATTGTGGACCGCCGTCATATGAGTGGGTAAAGCAACACGGTAAGCTACCTCACCGACTCTAGTAATGATCTCGAACGGACCCACATATCTCGGGCTAAGCTTGCCCCTCTTCCTGAATCGCATAACACCCTTGGTTGGTGAAACCCGAACAAATACAAAATCACCCACTCGAAACTCAAGATCTCTCATTCGATTGTCAGCGTAGCTCTTTTGTCTATCTTATGCGGTCTTCAACCTCTCCCGGATGAGCTTGACTCTATCTGCCATTTGTTCAATCAACTCGGGGCCCAAAATTTTTCTTTCTCCCACTTCATCCCAATACAACGGGGATCTACAACTTCTTCCGTACAAAGCCTCAAAACGAGCCATCTGTATGCTTGCCTGATAGCTATTATTGTAGGCGAATTCCACCAAAGTAAGGTGATCTTCCCAACTTCCTTTAAAATCCAGCATACAAGCTCGGAGCATATCTTCAATAACCTGATTCACTCGCTCGGTTTGCCCATCTGTCTGTGGATGGAAAGCCGTGCTAAAGTCCAACCGGGAACCCATGGCACTCTGAAAGCTTTTCCAAAACCTGGAGGTAAATCTAGGGTCCCGATCCAAGACAATGCTCACTGGCACCCCGTGCAACCGAACTATTTCTTTGATATACAATGCAGCCAACTGATTTGAGTTGAATGTAGTCTGGTACGGTAAGAAATGGGCGGACTTCGTGAGTCTGTCGACCACGACCCATTAACATCATAGTTTCTAGCCGCTTCGGCAACCCCACAATGAAGTCCATAGAGATATGTTCCCATTTCCACTCGGGAATGGGGAGGGACTGCAAAAGTCCAGCCGGTCTCCTGTGTTCGGCTTTGACTTGTTAGCACACCAAGCATTTAGACACATACTCCGCTATTTCTCGCTTCATGTTCCGCCACCAAAAATGCTTCTTCAAGTCCCTATACATTTTGGTACCCCCGGGGTGAACGGTGTACTTGGACCGGTGAGCCTCGTACAAGATTTCTCGCTTAAGCTTCTCATCGGCTGGGACACATACTCTTCCCTTGAAAGTGATAATTCCATCTTCCCTCACCGTAAAATCCTTACTGCCACTTTTAACTGACTTGTCTCGGCAAGAAAGTAGTTCGGCATCCATTTCCTGCAACTCCTGGATCATGCTTAGGATATATGGCCTAACAGTGATGTTAGCCATTACCGGCCCAAAGGTAGGGAGACTAAAACTGATGTCGAGGTTGGATGCATCCTCCAGCAACCTCCATTCCTTCAACATCATATGCGCCAAAAGTCCAGTAGGCTTCCGGCTAAGAGCATCGGCTACTACATTCGCTTTGCCCGGGTGGTATTGAATGGAGCACTCGTAGTCTTTCAAAAATTCTACCCATCTTCTTTGCCTTAGGTTCAGCTCTTTCTGGGAAAACAAATACTTAAGGCTTTTATGATCTGTGAATACCTCAAATTGTTCCCCATAAAGATAATGTCGCCAAATCTTCAATGCAAACACAACCGCGGCGAGCTCTAAGTCGTGAGTGGGGTAATTCTTTTCATGTTCCTTCAATTGTCTTAATGCGTAGGCAATGACTTTCTTATGCTGCATAAGGACACACTCAAGTTCGATATGCGAAGCATCGCTATATACCTCATAACCACCATGTCCGGATGGCACAGTAAGGACGGGGGCCGTGGTGAGGCGCTTCTTCAACTATTCGAAACTCACTTCACATCGGTCACTCCAACTGAACTTGGCATTTTTCCTCGTCAAGTAAGTGAGAGGTGCGGCCAAACTGGAGAATCCCTCTACAAATCTCCGGTAATAACCTGCCAACCCGAGGAAACTACGTATCTCCGTGATGCTCTTGGGCCTCTCCCAACTCATGACTGCCTCAACCTTGGCTGGATCTACAGAAATACCCTCGGCAGACACTACGTGGCCTAGGAACGCCACTTTCTCTAACCAGAATTCGTACCTGCTCAATTTGGCATATAGCCTATGCTCTCTCAACATCTCTAGAGCAAGGCGGAGGTCTCGTGCGTGATCTTCCCGTGTCTGGGAATACACCAAAATGTCGTCGATGAATACAATCATGCATCGATCCAAGTATGATCGGAACACCCGATTCATCAAATCCATGAACGCCGCTGGTGCATTCGTCAGCCCAAAAGGCATGACAAGGAACTCGTAATGCCCATACCGAGTCTTGAAAGCCGTCTTCAGAACATCCTCCGACTTAATCTTTAGCTGATGATACCCCGATCTAAGATCAATCTTGGAGAAAAATCTCGCTCCCTTCAGTTGGTCGAACAAGTCGTCTATCCTTGGCAAGGGATAACGATTCTTGATAGTTACCTTGTTCAACTGGTGGTAGTCTATACACATTCTCATTGACTCGTCTTTCTTCTTCACAAAGAGAACCGGAGCTCCCCACGGCGAGACGCTTGGTTGGATGAAACTAAGTTGTTGTAACTCCTCAATCTGTTTCTTCAATTCTTCAAGCTCTATAGGGGCCATTCTATATGGTGCCCTTGAAATCGGAGCGGTCCCCGGAGTAAGCTCTATAGCGAACTCGATCTCTCGGTCAGGAGGCAATCCAGGAAGTTCTTCCGGGAACACATCTAAGAACTCACTCACAACTGGAATAGCCGAGGAGTTTTGTACTTCGGGGTTCGCTAAGCTCAAATCTGCAAGGCGAACAATATCCGTTTCTCTCAATCCTCAGAAATAAAAAGGCTTAACCCCTTCCGGCTTGAAGTTCACCATCTTTTCAAAACACGCAACATGCCCGTGATGGTTTGCCAACCAATCCATCCCTAGGATAACATCGAAATCCAAGTCTCGGAAGTCTAGGATGATGAGATCGGCTAACAGTTCCTTCTCCCCCACTTGAACCACACTATCCCTGAACATCTTGTCCGTATCAACTGACTTGCCGAGTGGAGTTGCAATGGTCAACTCCCGCTCTAACGGAGTAGCCTCAGTCAAAAAGTCCTTTGCAAAACTTGGTGCGACAAAAGAGTGAGTAGATCCTGTGTCTATCAACACTCGAGCGAGACACCCGTTCACTAATAAAGCGCCTGTGCGATTAAGTAACTAATATCAGTAGATTTTAAACAATAACAAGCATCATACATAGGTAACCCTTAGTATAAATAACCACATAACATACCATAGAAATTTTATACAACTTAAACTCAAAATTCTCGCGTACCTTGCACGACATCGTCGGATGCACGTGCGTCTCTCTCTGACAGGGCGAAGACTCGACCCTGTGTGACCGGGTGAGGAGGCCGTGTAGACTGTGAGGCCCTCGAAGCCTGAGAAGAGCTAGGCTGAGATGTCTGCCTAATTGGGGGCCTACTCCCCTGAGACTGAGCTGGCATAAAACGTCAGGGACAATCTCTAACCATGTGGCATTGGTCACCACAATGGAAGCAACTTCCTGTAACCCTCCGGCATTCTCCCGCTGGATGCCTCCTTCCACAAAGGGTGCAGATATCATGCGCATAGGTGGGAGGAGCATATCCCGTAGCCTGAGTCACTGCGGGGCGAGGAGCCTGAGCAAAAACCGGGCGAAAAGCCGATGGAGCAAAAGGGCGGGGAGCCTGTGGTGCCGAATATATCCTCTGTGACTGAGCCGGCCCTGCGGACTGATACATGCTAGTCCTTGCTCTTTTCTCCCCTGAACTACTCGACTGTCCTTTCTCTATTCCTCTCCTTTTAAAGAACTCCTCGGAGTTCGACTCGGCCAACAGTGCCTTGTCCACCACTTCTGAATATGTCTCATGTCTGAACATTGAGACTCGGTCCTTGAGGTATGCCTTCAACCCCCTCTCAAATTTTCGGGCTTTCATAGCCTCGGTTGCTATCATATATGGAGCAAATCTAGATAGCTCCGAAAACTTGGCTTCATAGGCTGCTACCGACATATTGCCTTGCTCCAAGGTAATGAACTCAACTTCCATCTTTTCTTTCATCCCTATTAGGAATTACTTCTTGTTGAAAACGTCCAAGAATTCTTCCCAAGTCCAGTCTTGACCTTGTCGGGTTAACTTTCGGGTCCAAAGTGTGGATTTCCACCAATGGTCGGCCTCGCCTTCAAGCATAAAGGCGGCCCAACTAACCTTCCCTACCTCAGTAGGCGCCAACATGGAGAAGATCTTTTCTAATTGCCGAATCCATCCTTCGGCCACAAGCGGGTCAATACTCCCACAAAAGGTTGGAGTCCTCATCCTCCGAAAAGCCTCTATTCCGGCTTGTGCTCGATTAGGAGGAGCCGGTATAAGCGCGGCATTAGGCGGAGTGGCCGGTTGCCTCGCCGCTAGCATAGCCAAGGTCTCGGCTATTGAGGCAAAAGCTTGGGCAAAATCGGGTTGATCATCACCCGATGGAGCATCACCTCCATTGCCCCTTGTGTTGTACCCGCGACCCCGGGTATTGCGTCTCATGATTTCTCCTGAGAACGACAATACAACATGAGTCTAACTTGGATACGCATTTAGTACAAATTTCGCAATTCGCTCAATACATATTCATCAAGCATATTTAATAAGCATAACACAATTAATGCACACATGGTATACAACACAACATCATCCATACAATCCGTGTTCCTAGCGTAGGACTCTAAGTTTGGTTGAGATTCAACCTATTTCGACTAGGACTAACTTGTTAGTCCATACTTGGAATACAACTAATGCCTTGTTCAATCATTGTCTCTAGTACTACGCGACCCTAGGGACTCTAATGCCTAGAGCTCCGATACCACTTCTGTAACGCCCCAAAATACCCCCTGCGAGTTTAGGGATACTTTAGGCGTGACTATACGTACCTGCCAAAACATCCTGTCATGAACAAGATAATTAACGTACTAAACAATGATAATCAGAGCGCGGAAGCTAAATATAAATACGGAAGCGTAAACTAACTTTTTCTTTTCTGCTAAGATTTTCAAAATAGTATTTCAAGTTAACATATATACAAAACATGTCTAAGTCTAAGGTGGACAGACCCACCTATCAAAATGTCAAAATACATAAAAGACCCTCACGTACTCTCCCCTCAACAGTAGTCGAGGTATGGCCACACGTCAAGGTCTCGGTCTGCCTGAGACTGCAGTGGGATAGACAGCTCTCTCTCCTCGATATACTCTTCCTCGACCCAAGGCTCTGGGTCGAGGGCTCCCTCAGTACCTGCTGACATAAAAGTACGGCTGAGCATGGAATACTCAGCGAGTACAAGCTACTAGCTATCCATAACAATAATAAACATGCAAAGAGTAGTACAATACCAATCATCAATTCCAGGCAATAGTAAAATCATAGAATTAAACAATATTAATCATGGAGAAATATTATCATCTTGATGAGCATGAATGCAAAAACGCCGACAAAACTCATGCTTGAAAACCCGTTTCCATGTCCCGGTATGCATTTTAAAACCATGTATGCGTGCATGCATGAATGTCTTGTCATCATCTTGTAACCTTGTATCTTATAACTTGTGAGCCAGAGGCTAGCACCCGAATCTCCCTGGGCTGTCAACCTCCTTGATATGTATGGTTTTCTTGTGAGCCAGAGGCTAGTACCCGAATGTCCCTGGGCTACCAACCTCCTTGACATGCAATATTTTCTTGTTGGTTATTATATGCACATGCTCTTGAAATCTCGGTTCATGCTATCATGCGTGCTCGTGTACGTGTCAATCGTGACAACCATGGAATAAGGATAATAGGAGAGGTATGACATCACCATTCAATTCACAATATATGCATATGAGAATTTGAGTAATCAACATGGTATTTAAATCCATTCATCATTCATGAGAATATATGCATAAGGCCCCTTTCCATTTCTTCATTTAAATCATTATCTCATAGTTTAGGTATTTTGTCAAACACTTAGCATGCAAGTTTCCTCATTGTTCATTTTCTCCTTTTTAGTGCATATTTTACATTCAATCACACAAGGTAAGTTTATTATTTGTGTAATGTCCATCCTCCATTTTCTAATCCATGACCCACACATACCATACATCACCCATTCGGCATCCAATCGCCACATCCAACATCCATCCAAACATCCATACCATTTCTTTATCTTGTTTATATTTATTAGGGATGATACAGTTCACAAGAAAGCAAACATAATTGCATAAATCACATTTCATAAAGAAAACTTAGATTTATTGCTAGGGTAAGTTAGTAGGGTGTACTAACCTTAGATCAAGGCTTGATCTTGGTAGGAACCTTGATTTGAAGCTCCAAAAAGGGTAGGGAACAACCCTTGCTTGAGGAAGACTTGAGTTGGGGAAGAAACCCCTTTAAAAAAAAACGTGCGTGAGTGCTGCCCTAGCTTGGAGGAGGAGTCCCACACGAGCTTGAGCCTTGAAATCGAAGCCAAACGAGTTGGGGGACCTAGGGTTCTTAAACCCCCTTTGATTCCTCCTCAAAAACGAACCCTAGGTTAGAGTCTCCTTCTCCTCTTTCCCTAACTCTCAAAATCCTCTAAGTATGTGAATGAAGCCCTAAAGGCTCGGGCAAGCCTTAAGAAGAAAGGGTTTAACCCCCAAAAGACGAAAATGTCCTTACAAAAATTTCTGAAAAAACACGGGGACCGAGCGATCGGTGGTTATGACCGATCGATCGGTTGCCTACCGAGCGATCGGTACTCTGGCCGAGCGACCAGTCAAAAAACTACTCTCTAGAAAATTTCCCCATACAAAATCTTTGACCGTGCGATAGATACCGATCGATCGGTTTTGGACCGATCGATCGCTGACTGGACCGAGCGATTGGTGCTCTGTAGGTCTGGACTGTTTTGACCATATCTCTTAACTCGCTCGCCGGATTTCGACGATTCAACTTGCGTTGGGTTCGTCTTTCAAAAATGAACATTTCTGATGTTTCAGAATTTCCGATTTCTCTCTTATTTATTAATTAGACTATGAGGAAGGCCAATTAGCTACGAAAATGGTATTCATTAAGTATAGAAATGTCCGGGGTGCTACAGGATGATGCCTCGACGTTGTTGGAGAGGGTACAGACCTACTCTCCTGTTGGATCTTCTGCTTCTGCGATGTCTTCGAAGGTCAACTCGTCGAACATCTGTGTTATGCTTAATACTTTTGGATTTGGAATCCCTGAAGACTCGACACTGGGTTGGGGGTTTGAGATACTGGAGTTTAGTGAGTTGTATATCTCTTCTTCATCCCCTGGTTCCTAACTCCCAGTCCTGACCCTGGTTGGTAGTTCATTCTGGCCATCATCTTGACAAATGGCGGCACTGCTTGCTTGTTCTGCTCTTCTACCTGGGCAATAGAACTGACTTGCTCAAACTGGTATATCATGAAGGCGGTACCTTGACTGAGGTCCTGGATGTCCCCAGAGGAATTTGCCATCTCCTCTGACGAGATCACGACTAAATGGTCATCGTGGATGAATTTGATTCTTTAATGGAGAGAGGAGGGAATGACTTCGGTCGCATGGATCCACGGCCTTCCGAGGAGTAAAGTGAATGAAGCTAGCACATTCACGACTTGAAAGTTTGTTATAAACTATGCAGATCCGACCCTGATGATTAGGTCGATGTCGCCGAGATTCTATCTTGTTGAGTTGTCGAAAGACCTGATTGTTATGGGTCTCTTCTTCACCTGATTGAAGTCCAGTCCTAAGCTTTGCAGTGTAGATAAATTACAGATGTTCAGGCTGGAGCCATTTTCGATTAACACTGATGATAGAGTTTTGTCCATGCACTGAACTGTAATATAAAGAGCCTGGGTGTGATCTCTATCGCTATCCGGTATTTCTTCTTCTATGAAGGAGATGATTCTCGATTCGAGCACTTGCCCCACCATATGCTCTAATTTCTCAGGTGTGATGTCTGGTGTAACATAGGCATTGTTAAATACCCAAAGTAGCTGCTTCAAATGATGCTCAGAAGTCAGAAGGAGACCCAAGATGGAAATTTATGCTGGCATTTTGCTTAACTACAGCGTGATGTTGAAATCTTCTGCCTTTTCCAGTATTTTCAGTAGCACTGCTAAGTCTACCACCTCTTTCTCTAGGTCTGCCACCCTTGCTTTCTCTTTCTCGGTTCTATTTCCTTTTGTTAGCTCAGCCACCGGAGGTTGGTACACCCAGCCAGATCGGGTGAGATAGGCTATGCTCTCCCTCATAAGGATAAGAGAGTGAGGAGCGAGTACTCAATCGAGGTTAAAAAGCGGAGATGGGATGTAAGGGATCTGGATAAGGCCTGTAGAGGTGGAGGCTTGAGCTGGGGTCTTGGGCTAATTGGCTGGGCAAGGTATAGTGTAGATAATTTTCTCTTTTTCTGGTTCAAGAGTAGGGAATTATAATGGAGACTCGATGGTTTATATGTTTGGTTGAGAAAATGGGACTATGACAGGTGGCTGGTACGAGGGTCTGATTATGCCGTCATTCACTGCGGGTGTACTGGGTCTCAGTTGCCCTACCTCGGGCTCTTCCCACTCAATGAAGTTTACCTGATTGTTATGTGGGGGCAGTGGCGCCTGATTGATACTAGTGTTGCCAGGGGCCAGTTCAACCTTACCCTTATCCAAGAGATCCTGGATGGCGCATTTCAGGCCAATACAATAGTCAGTTTCATGACTTGGGCCTTAATGAAAGGTGCAGTGATGATTGGTTCGGTAATTTTTGTTTTGTTTGTCTGGAGGTAAGAGAGGAGTAGGGCCTCTCAATGTGAGAAGACCCTGCTTGGTCAAAAAGTCTAGCAACTGACTAAGAGTGTATAGGAGAGGGGTGAAGTTTCTGGGGGGATGGTTTCGCCCTGAGTTTTGTTTGCCTGGCTGGTGTTTTCAGATGCTGGCTGAGATTGAGCCACGGGAGTCGGCAATCTGATAGGTGTTGCAGAGGCCACCATCTGAACATCTTCACTTCTTCTTTGGTCCCTCAAACTGCTGCTTCTGCTGACTGGTGCTACTGTTCTAGGAGGAGCAAGCCATAGACTAGAGTGAATAGCTCCATTTTGGGTGGCTGTCTCGATGCGGGCACCTGTTTTGACAATGGTGCCGAAGTCTTCTACCGGTAATGTTACCATCAGAGTGGAGTAGGGCTACTTCAGAGTGCCCATAAATATGTTCGCCAACTCCTCATTGGGGATCAAAGTAGGGATATTTGCTACCATCTCCCTCTAGCGAGTGATGTAATCCAAGAATGACTCGTTGTTGCGCTGGCTCATCTACTCCAGCTGGCTCCTCTAAGGTCGGAGCTCCTGGTTAAAGAAAAAATGCTCCACAAAGCTGTCCATGGCATCTTGCCAAGTCTTGATTTACTGCTTATCCACCGGCATCCATAACGTAAGGGATGCCCCCTTCAGAATTTTTTGGAAGTACTGGATGAGGAGAGGCTGATTCTTGTTGTGCTGGAGCATGTCCCCCATATATAACTATAGATGTTCCTTCGGGTAGCCTGTGCCACGTACTTGTCAAAGTCTGGCACCTTGAAACCTGGGGGTACTCCATCCCTGGATAAGAAAGTCAGGAATTTTAATGATAGACTGAAGCTGGCAGATGCCCCCTTCATTCACCTCATCTCCTCTTTCATCACCTTGATCTTCTCGTGTTGGTCCCTGAGGGATGGAGTAGGGTCTGAGGATGACAGCCGGTCTTGGTTGACTTGCGAGGCCTTGGGCTGCTCATCATACTGATCATATTCTGTTTCACCTCCGCATGATGCAGGTACAGGGTTAGGAATGATGATAGGGATAGACTGATGTGGCTCTAAATGAGGCTATTAAGAAGTTTCTTCAATAGGGTTTCGGATGGACGATTCTTCAGTTCGGACACCAATGAGAATCTTCAAGATTCCAGTACACTGTCTAATTTGGTTTACATGACTGTGATATCTCTCTCGTGAGACTATAGGATCTTAGTGGTTCTCTGATGTTGATCTGAATGTTCTACCATTGATTTTGATTGGCTCTCAGTAGAGGCTGAGCTGTATGCTTCTTCCGCAACTAGTACTTCAGTTAGAACTGTATCTACGGCTGCTGCTTCTGCGAGAATTACAGTCATAGAACGAGTTATGGGTCAGCTCATGCAACTGAGAAGGATGCAACAGCTAAACATGAATATGCATGATGCTAGGAAGAAGATGCTAGAAAAATTTTTCATTAATGCATGAAAAGTGAGTACAGGACTGTGTGACTCAAAAATAGAAAAAGACTCGATCCTAGGCAGGTCCGTCAGGGATCGCGAAGTCAAGTGGCCGGGGCACACCGTTAAGGTCCATGATTTGCTACTGGAGGGATGTGACCTCAACCTCCATGTTGTCAATTGCCTCAGTAGCATTGAATAATCGGGATCCAAACTGTCGGATCCGGGAGGTCATCTTAACCTTTGCACTGTCAAGCTATTCTTGGTAGAAGTGCAGTTGGGCCCTGATGACGGCTGTCTCTCTAGCATCGCCTTGGTGTTTCTTTTGGAGATCTTGGACTACATGCTCGAGTTGCTCGACCTCCCCCTACATGGCTTGTAGTTAACGGTTCCGCTCAGCTTCCTGCTGCCTGAATGTTTGCTGGGCCTTCCGTACTCTTCTCTCTTTCTACTAGATCTGAAGCTCTCTCTAGGCGTATGTCTCTCCAAGGAACTACCATTTCATCTATTGGTATGGTTCCTTGGGACAGAGCTAAGACTTGTGTGGGTAGTTCCCTCGGTGTTGGCATACTGGATGGAATGTCAGGGGATCTTTCGCCCAAAGTCGGTATGCTGAATCAGTTGGTGGTCCTGATGTAAATACAAAGTTTGGCCATTGTTCTCTTCTGGAGCTTTTCCAACCTGACTGAAAATGGTGAGTGAGGCCTTCAGAGTGCACTGAGAAGGTGACCCAATCATTTTCCTATTGGTCTATCACTGGGATACACTAAGGGAGTCCAAACTGGCGAAGCAATCGGAGTGGTGCATAGACTGCTGAGCCAGTTAGACTGGCAAGGATCGTGCATTGTCGTCTGGTTATGACGACATGAGGTATCCTTTTCAGGACTAGCCACTCGCATTGCCATATGATCTCTGCCTTTGATAGGCTTTGGAGAAGCTGGTAGAGCGTTGTGACGTCTTTAGTCACTATTTGTCCCTGATTTTGAGAAATCTTCCGGGTAAACTGTATGCATCATAGAGATTGGCTGGTACTGAGATGATTGTAGGCATGTGTCTTACAAACCATAGATGTAAGAGTGGTGCACTGGCATGGAAGATGCCCTTTATGCGGTCTGTTGCTTGATTGAGGGCCCTGAGAAGCTCTGCAAGGATGACGGGTACACCTATTTCGGAGCTGCTCATGTCTTCGATGATCCCTACTAGTACTGATTCGGCTAGAGAGCGGCACTTCAGGAATACCAACTGAGACATTACTATCAGTGATATGCACTTCAAGTAGGCATGCTTGATATGCAAAAACCTTGATAGGTCTACCTGATATGTTGTCTTGTAGCAGGGTACTATGGCTTCGCCATCCATGATTAAGCCCAGAATGTGCTGAATCTCTTTTAGTGTTGGACACAGTTCATTCTTACCAAAATGGAACACCATATGTGATGGGTTCCAACACTGGATAACATCAATAATGAGGCGCGAGTCTGGTTTAACCATGGATAGGTCTAACATGGTCCTTATTTTATAGTACTGAGCTCAAGCGAGACGCTAACTCTGAGTGAGGGCTTCAATTGATTCCTAGAGGTTGTCGTCACAAGACGCCTGTGAAGTCAAATGCATAGACAATGACGGTTGATCAATCGACCTAACAATCCCTGAAGGACCTGCCATCTACCTGGACAAGAACAG
The DNA here is from genome assembly GCA_015143295.1 of Tetracentron sinense. Lineage (NCBI taxonomy): Eukaryota > Viridiplantae > Streptophyta > Magnoliopsida > Trochodendrales > Trochodendraceae > Tetracentron > Tetracentron sinense. Next base: position 11,467,039 of record CM026555.1, on the reverse strand, counting down.
ACTCCGTGTGAGTGCACTATGTATGCAGATGATGCAAAAATGATGATGATTGTATTTTTTTTGATTTTATGATTTTGATTGGGTGTGATAGGGCACATGTGATCCGGTACAATAGAAGGATGGAGGTCCGACATACTTTACCCGAGTTGTTGGAAACTGGGGCCTATCAGGTCAAGTTTGGGGATAGCAACGGTGAAGACATATTCACCTAGGATTTGAACCCCAAATACTATGCCGGGATGCTGGATAGGATGTGTTTTATTACAAACACAGATTTGACTCATTACATGCCCCTGGGTGGGTGCTTATCAGTGTAAAAGTGACTATCAGTCAATCTTGATTGGAATAGGTATAGGGTGCAAGTAGGTTAGGGTTTGGAGTAACCCTCCTAGGATGGGCTGCTTGTAGACTATACTCTAACCTAGTCTATATGTATGAATGCTGAATTGATGCAAGTGTGTTCCTAGAAGGATGGGGGTCACTTAACACCGTATATGTGACTCCCTAAAAAAATGATGATTGGTGTAAGTGGGAGCATTCAAAATCCTTCCTTGAGGGTAGTCATCCAACAAGAGTAATTCTACGGACCCCCAAGACTTTTAAGCCTCTAACATTGAGGATGATCATCCAGCAACCGTAAGCATAATAAGTCTGTCTAATAGGTTTAATAGGATATTACACTACTATGTTATGTATGATATGCACAGTACACAATACACCCAAAGAGATGAAGTAATTAGTATTAGGTTAAATAGTTAGGCATTTGAATAAGATTGAGGTTAATTGGCTTAAACCTAGGTTTTCGGGTTGAACCTTAAGAAATCCCCAACAGATTTGCCATAGCTGTGAGCATGGATTTTGTCACTCACGGGTTGAATTTAGAGTCTCCACCTATTAATTCAGAAGGGATAAGTCCCCAGGTTATGGATAAGGTCTTAGTCTGTGGTAGAGTTCTAGGTAAGAGGTTCGATTAAGTCCGGTGAAGGTGTAGGGCACCCCGAGACTTCCATTTTACAATAGTTTCCTACTTTCTAGGTTTAAGCCAAATTAAAGTCAGTTGTTGTTCAAATGCCTAAGTGTTTAAGATAATACTAATCTAAGAAAGAAAAGCTAACTAGGGTCGAACCCGGGTTGGGTTGCCTACGTACTCATAAGGATAAGATCAGACCGAGCGTAATTCTGGCACATGAGCTTGTGCCAAGGCTAAGGGGTAAGTGTGTGTACACCAAGGGTGGCTAAGGGTTTAGCCCAGAGGCTAGGGTTTGGTTGACTGGGTTGGTCAAGTGCATGGTTTAGGACCAGATAGGCCAAGGGTTAGTCCAGTAGACTAACAGCTAGTTCGATAGATTAGGGTTAGGCCCGGTAGGCCAAGGGGGCAAGTCCGATAGACTTGATTTAGGCCCGGTAGGTCAAAGGTAAATTTAACCAAGGTTAGGGTTTGTAACCGGGGGCCCACAAACACACTATACATGGAATGCTAAATTAGCGGTAGAGTATTTATCGCCATTATTCACAATTCTAGTTTTGGGATGATTTAACCATGGTTAAGCAACATGGATGACCCTGGAATGGATTAGGACCCCACCCAAATGGTTGTACAGCTACTGAGATGGAGGATGCCCAGAATAGCGGTACTGAATTTACTGCTGTGAGCATGGATTTCGGTTACTCATATTTGTTTTATGTTATAAGTCACTACTTATTGATTCGGTAGGGATAAGTCCCAAGTAATGGACAAGGTCTTGGTCTGTTAGAGTTCTGAGTAAGAGGTTCGGTTAAGCCCGAGGAAGGTGTTAGGCATCCCGACACTTCCATTTTACAACGGTTCCCTACTTACTAGGTTTAAGCCAAATTAATATCAATTGTTAGTCAAATGCCTTAGGTTTTAGCTTTCACTAATCTACGAAGGGAAAATCTATAGTAGGGTCGAACCCGGGTGGGGTTGCCTACGTACTCATATTGGGGTGAGATCAGACCAAGCGTATTTCTGACACATTAGCCCGTGCCAAGGTTAGGGGAGTGTTGTGTGTGCACCAAGAGTGGTTAAGGGTCTAGTCTGGTAGACTAGGGTTGAGTTGACTGGGGTTGATCAAGTGCATGGTATTGGGCCCGGTAGGTCAATGGGTAGTCCGGTAGACTAGGGTTTGGGTCCGATAGGCCATGAGGTAAGCCTTGAGGCTAGGGTTTAGTCCGATAAACTAAGATTAGACCCGGTAGGTCTTGGTTGGACTCGAAGGACAAAGGTAAGCCTAGTAGGCTTTAGATTGGGCCTGGTAGGCCGACGGTAAGCCCGATAGGATTTGAGTTGGGCCCGGTAGGCCAAGGGTGAGCCCGGTAGGCTAAGGGTTAGGCCTGATAGGCCAAGAGGGGTTTAATCGTGGTTAGGATTGCTAACCATAATTGAGCAAGGTCCAGAATTTGTTTATGGTCCTTAAATGTTTTTTGAACATTTTTAGGGATTTTTTCCAAAATCTTCCCAAGTTAAATGGGGTTAACCAAGGTTAAACATAGGTTTAACCATGGTTAGTCCGATTAACCAAGATTAGGTAGTGTACAAAGCTGTATTTTGACTTATACTATCATTTTAGATTTTTCCTGATTTTTTGGATTTTTCAGGGTTTAAATGGGCTTAACCATGGTTAAACCAAGTGTTAACCATGGTTAAGCTCATCTAACCGTGGTTAGGCATGAGTACACAATCCAAAATGATATTTCCTGCAGTTTTAGAATATTTTGGATTTTTATAGATTTTTTAGAATTTTTGCAAAAAGCTTGACCAATTAACTATGGTTAACTCTTAACCATGGTTGAGTTAGCCACGATTAAGGTAAGGGCAAGGTCTGGGCATGCTGGGCATAGGTTCTAGGGGCCCAGGTCAGGTTTGGTGAAGGACCCCATGGGCTGTGCGCAACTGCAAGGCCCAAGAAATTCAAGATTGGAATTGGCGATAAATACATTACCGCCAATTCAAGTCCTTTACAGAACCAGAAGGACGGTGAATGTTTTACCGCCAGTTTCAGTAACTTTTAACCATAGTTTGAGGGGCCAAAACTCAGGTTAGGGGTGGGCCCTTGGGGTCCATGACCCCTGATTTTGAAGCTCAGACTGGGGAGAAGGACATGGGTCTGTTGTGGGCCTCAGGGGATGCCATATGTGGGCCTGGTGTGGGCCCAAACATCACTGCACATAAAATAATAAGTGTTACCGAAACTTTGATAGTTTTTAAACTCAGGCCATTTAACCATGGTTAAGTTAAAGGGAAGGGTCTGTAAAGCTCCAGTTAAGCTCAAAGGAGGGTAATGGTGTTAACCCATGTCTTGGATTGGACCAGGGTTAACCCAGGTGGAGCCCACAGGCCCTAGAATAGAAAGCTGAATGGGTGTTAGAACCGTGTTTACCGACACCCTGTAATTTTTCTAGAAAATTAAATTCTCCTACGGGGTTGCTATGAGGTTGGTTCCAAGGGTTCACCCATACAGTGAGGGACCTCCTGACCTCCCTGATGCTACCTGGAATTGGTGTTATGCCATTGGGGGCGTTCCCCACACCTATGAAAGTGGGAGAGACCCCCCTCAGTGGGTTTACCTGCAAAGAAAACAGCAAAAACTCCCTTGGATGGACGAGGGGCTCACAGGGAATTACAAAATAGAAAAAAAAAGGGGTAGGGGGAAGCCCTACCCTGCTATTGATGCTGACAGAGGCGTGGGTAGCCTGTGGTGGCCGTTGGTGGCACTATGGTGCTGCTACAGGTGGTGGCACTATTGTGCAGAGGAGCAAGGAGGTAGGGGCAGCTGGGAGAGGTTCCCTAATGCTTTCGTAGGCAAGGGAGTGGTTGGGGTGACCTGAACTTCGCAGGAATTTGGGTTGAAGCTTGTGGAGTGCTTGGCCATGGGGTGGGGGGGCACTGCCATTTGTAGGGGAGCTCAAAGGGGACACCCCTAGTATTAGTACCAGTGTGGATGGGTGCTACAATGACTGGAGAGGTCATCTAAGGTCGGAGAGGGGACTCAGGTGGCGTGCCTGACCATGCAGGGGGTGGGTGTGTCACTGGTAATGATTTCAGGGAATGTCGGTAATCAGTTTACCACCATTCCCTTACCTGTGCAAATTAGTAGTGTCAGTGAATAGTTTACTGCCAGGCCTGGGTTTTACCCAATAGGCCTGGCCCAGGCTATGCACGCGGTACGGGGTTGGTTTTGTTTTAAATTACTGGGCCTGGGCTTGTGCGTAGGCCAAGAGGTTTGTTCTTAGGGGCTTCATGGACTTGAGGTTAAACCCAAAAGGCTTAGGGCTTAAGCTAGGGCTAGGCTTTAGACTAGGGTTTACCTAGGTTTTGACTAGGGTTTGACTAGGGTTTACCTAGGGTTAACTAGGGGTCTTCCTAGAGTTAGGTTTTAGGGTTAGGTTAGGGTTTACCTAGAGTTAAGGTTTAACTAGGGTTAAGGTCTAGGGTTTGCTAGGGTTTTGCCTAGGGTTTGACTAGGGTGCACCTAAGGTCAACTAGGGTTTGTCCGAGGGTTAAGGGACTTGATTGGGGAAAACCATGGTTAAGAATCCTTAACCATGGTTAGGATAAGGGTGTAAAAATTGGGTGCTTACAACTGCCCCTCTTTGTCGGAGAGTGTTGAGATTGGTAATTAAACGACAAAGACTGGAATCATCCAATTTTTACATCAAAATTGGATTTTAGGAAAGCGGCACGATACGTGCTGTGCAATTGGTGAGTGCTCGCACAGAGACTAGGGCTACTACTGGGGAGTAGCGAGTGGTTGGGGAAGAAAACGGATGCAGTTATAACGTGGCTCAGAGATTCTTAGCCAAGAGAGGGTGTCGCTTAGAAGCGACAGGGGGTTAATCGAAACGGTGTTTCCTGGAGCAGATTAACCGAATCGGTCGAAGGACACACGGAGTGTCAGGAACACACGGGGTGTTAAAAGGGGACACGTGGAGTGTCAAGGGACACATAGTGTGTCAGAACACATGGGATGTTAAAGGACATATGGGGGTGTTAGAATGGGATATATACAGGCGGTAAGGCTGCGGTGTGACGAGGTTGTCATGGAGCACATAGGATGTCCAGGACACATGGGGGTGTCACAAGGGGAGACATGCAGGAGGTGAGGCTACGATGCAATGAGGTTGCACGGAGCACACAGGATGTTTAGGACACACAGGGGTGTCACAAAGAGGGAGACATGCAGTAGGTGAGGCTGCGGTGTGACAAGGTTTTCACGGAGTACACAGGATGTCTAGGACAGATGGCGGTGTTGAAATAGTTTTGAGGCGTGATGCCAGATTGATATTGGAATTGCCTAAGAGGGACTGGATTTTGATCATGCAGGATATGAAGCTATGCTGTCATGCAGGGATAAAGACGAGGATGCTTTCCCTTGACTCTGTGGCGGTTCGCATTTATCTGGGATGAGCAGTGTCTGCTTCCTCTACTTGCTGGCCAGGGCTGCTTGGTGCAAGTTGGTACAAACAAGTTTTCATACCAAAAATCTTTTTAGAAAAAGTATAGAAGACTTTTGCAAACATTTTAGTTTTGACAACAGATATCCTTAGTTAGCATTCAGATGTACCAATAAATCGATTGTAATAGGGCTTAAGGGGATTTGTGACTTGTCTTTCACTCCCGAAAAGAGGAGTATGATTCAGAGCAGGATACTACCGGGGGTAGACAAGCTTGTCAAATACTGTTACAGGTTGAGGACCCTGGCTGAGGAGAAGCTTTCTAATGGGCTTTGTAAGCTTCTAGACTATTGCTATAGAAAAGTACTGATGCGAGCCGTCGGAGGCTTCTACTGGGGATCCACTAGGGATTGGAGATTGTTTACCGTCAAGGCTCTACTGGGGAGTGGGCTTCTGCCGTGAACCACTGCTAGGGAATTCTATTTTTTTGGGGATTTCTCAGTGTTTGCCTACTGCTGGTGATATGTGTAGGGGGATCCGGATAAAAATTTATACTGAAACTGGATCTCCTAGATCTTGACACCATAGAAAGCATCAAAATTATTTATGAGTTTTAGTCATATCACCTCGGTGAATGCTTTTCACCGGTGAAGCTTAAATCCACTCTAATCATCAGAACTCTTTGTAGAGATTTCTCTGAAAAAATACTAGAAGCTCGATCCTTGTTCTTCGCTATCCCCACAAAGCTTCAGAATCTCCTTTGGAATTATATAAGCAAGTGGAAGAAGATGGAGTAATGGTATAGACCTTCTATCACCAAAAACACAAAGGTTCAAAACCCTAGATTTGCAAAACCCAACTTTGGACCACCTAGTAGCTTACGAAAATCCCTAGGGGTATCCCCTAGGGCTCACGGTTTTTAGAGCGAGAGGAGAGGAGGGAAACAATTATGGACAAAAGTGCTTTAAGGTCTAGGGTGTTGGGGTATATATAGACTAGGATCCTATCCTAATCCTACTCCAACTTGATCTTATCTAATAGGATTTATTAATTAACAATAACACTTATTATTAATTAAACAAACTCCTACTTAATCTATAACTACTTTAGTTATTGTAATCCTACTAATTAAAGAGTCCTTATTTATAGAACCCCGAATCCGCATTTCACTAAGTAGTGAATAGTATGTGAATAGTGCCCAAGTGTGGTCTTGTATTCCTATCGGCCTTATGTTAATATATGAGTTTGGATTTATGGTGTGCATGTTCTATTGGGCCTATATATCCTTAAGGAGTGTATTTAAAGCATAAAAGAGTGTTGGAATGGGACTGGAGAAGATCCAAGTAGTGAAAACAAGGTTTTACAGCAAAACAGGGGATCACCGATCGCTCGGTGATATCGTCCATTCGACCGGTCCCCTACCGATCGATCGGTAGCTATCGACAACTTATTTCTATAGAGTAGAGAGGGTTTTTTCAACCGATTGACCGGTTGAAACCACCGATCGACTGGTAAGCCATCGATCGCTCGGTCTGTACCACCGATCGATTGGTTATACGCAAATTTTCTTCATTAAGGGTGTTTAAGACTTTAGCCATCACCCTTTGCCTATATAAAGGCTGGGTTCATGCCTTAGGGTTTCATAAACCCTTAGTGCATTGTTTTGAAGGATTTTGAGAGGAGAAAAAGGAGAGGAGCTAGGTGGTTGCTCAAGCTTGAGAGAAGATCAAGGTTCTTCCATCCTTTAGTTTCTCAACCAAGAACTCAAGGTTCTTGCTTGTTCAAGCTTTTGGAATCAAAGTCTTTGATTTCACCAAGGTAGATACACTCTACTGCCAATCTTGCAATACTACTAAGTTACTAAATATTGTTCTCCTTAAGTTCTTCTATGCTTATATCTTGATTAGTATGGTGTGTAAGGATGTTGTTTGTATACTTAGGTGTAAGATATCACTATTATGCCTTCTGTGTTTGTGTAAATGGCTCTAAGGGTTTTTGTGTGTTCTAAACATGTTATTCCTCTCATATGCTCATATGCTCGCATAAACCGATGTTTTCTATGGATTTCCTCAATGCTACGAAAAGGGTTTTCAAACAAATGACTTGTAAGGAATGATTCTAAGTAACTCCATGATTTGTCTAAGATCGGTTCACAAGCTCTAAGGATCATGATACATACTCACAAGAAGCTCTATGATAATCTCCAAGATCGTTTCACAAGCTCTAAGGATCACAAATGAAATGCTCTAAGATCTCTATGGTATTGGCTCTATTGTTTTGCTCTAAGCTCTATGTCTCTACGGATCATAATTGACTCTAAGTAACTCCATGAACTCACAAGGCTATGATTATCGCATGACTCACACGGTTATGGTTTTGGTTTCAGATTTCGGATTTCATCACATATGCTATAGATGGTTTCTACGCTTTGATATGCTTTAAGGATTTCAGTCTCCATGCTACGTATGCTCTATGCTATATTGCTTTATTGTTATTAGTTTGTATATGCTGAGTATTCCATGCTTAGCCGATATTTCTGATAATCGACAGGTGATCGGGCTCCTTTTGATCTATGTGGCACGAAACCATGGGTAGAGGAAGAGTACTTCGACCCAGAGCCATCCATGGATCACTACCAAGACGATGGTCCGTTAGGTAGGTGTCGGGACTTTGACTTCCGCTATGAATGTTCATGTACTCTGACAGGTTTCCATGTGTACCTTATGTATCATATCGGAGGGATGATACAGCGGTCACGAGTCAAAGTATCCCTAACTCCTAAGGGGTATTTTAGGTCACGACAGACTTGGTATCAGAGCAAAGGCATTAGGTCACATAGGCGAGAGTCTTTTAAGTTGGAACTAGAGTTGTTCTACTCTAGGGATCGGTTTCCCTTGGACTAAGTGGAAGTAAGTTCTCTGAGTTGAACTTAGAACTCAGATGGACTTGTTGAGTTAGGCTTGTTACCACGACATAACTGGTATCCAGTGAATCCTTAGGTCGGTCTTCTAGTTGGACTATGTCCTTAGTCTTAGTACAAAAAGGAAATGATAGATGCCCAATACGAGTGTCTTAGCTATGCTAGGAAACTCTAAGTTGTGATTGTGTTCTTATGGGTATACTTTAATGTATATGATATGCGTAATAGCATTTCATGTTATTGAATTGCTATATATATGTTGTGTGAGGATTGGTATCCAAGTTAGACTCATGTTTTGCCAATTGATCTCAGGATTTGACATCATGAGACAAGGCATTCGGGGACGTGGTTACCATACTTGGAGATCCGAGAGTGAGGTTTTGAGAGAGGAGGAGCCGTTGTACTTTACGAATGATATGGATTCTGTCGCGACCCAAAACCCACCCTAGGAGTTAGAGTGAACTTTGGACGACTAATCATGGCTTACATGACTTGCTTGACAAACCAACCTGCAAAAACCCACAGAGCATATACAATAGAGGATATTATAGCGGAAACATAACTATAAAACACAACGGAAGTCTAACAAACCTCTAAGTATATACATATGGTCCAAGTTTATACAAAAGTAACCAGAAGAAAGTGCGGACAGAACAGCCAAAATACAAGAAGGTATATCTCTCATCTCACCCACAGCTAATCCACCCAGAATCTAACACCACCTACTGATAACCCTCTACGGGAGGTTCCTCGATGTACTCCTCTTCCACCCATGGACCAGGAGCACAAACATCAAATGGAGCAGCAGCTCCCTCAGAACCTGCCGACATAAGAAGTACGGCTGAGCATGGAATACTCAGCGGGTACTAAATACTAACCAACAATTATAGCATACAGATAGCATACATAGATCAGAAGCAATTCATATATGTTAGAAGGAAACAATTCATATCATACAAGGAAGTAAAGCAATTTATAATCATGCTTGTATTTCGTAGAAAGCCGATAAAACCTCTTGAAAACATCGTGCACTTGACTTGGCTTGAAATATCTTTTCGTACTTGAAAGCTTGTCTTGTCTATCTTGCTTGATTCTTGCATGTCGTGTCATGTCATGCGTGCTTGCTTGTGATCATGTAACTTGTGAGATATCCTTGTGAGATGTACTTGTGAGATGCCTTGAGAGGGAAGGGAGACCCTTCTTATGCAATGCACTTGCGAGGGAAGGGAGACCCTTCTTCATGATATGTATGTACTTGCGAGGGAAGGGAGGCCCTTTTTCATGATATGCACTTGTGAGTGAGGGGAGACCCCTCGTGGAATGTTGATTCTTGTTTTCTTGTGAAAAGCGAGGTAAAACATATCGTAGGATATGTCCCACCTCTAACCATGTTCTTGAAAACCTCGATAAATCATGTCATGCATGCCGTGCTCGTGGGAACCACGTACATACTTGCATTTAAATTTAAATATGACATTTGGGAAATTTCACAACACAGATAACATCAATGATTGAGCAATGTAATATTCATATCATTTAAGGAAAGCAAGAAACACACTATCATAGGCCCTAGCAATATTCATAATTTATTAGGCATGCATTTCCTAATTTACAACTCACTTTATTCACCTTGGCATTTCATCAAACATGGTGTGTTCATTATTCATTTACCCTACAACATGCTTTTCTAGATGGGTTTTACTCGGATCATGCATGTATGTTCATTATTGGAACAATGCCCTCCCCATTTTAATCATCACAACAGAACCATTGGCATCCAATCGCCCATTCCATCTCCATTCACCATTCACCATTCACCACCATCCATCTCATAGCACATGTGTAAATGAAAGAAAATCAAAAGAAATAAAGGGAAAAGAGGAACTATAACTAGGAGGGTAGTAAGAAGTACCGACCTTGATCAAGTGAGGAAGAAATCCCCCTTCCAAAAATGACCGTGAGTTGCTGCCCTAGCTTGAGGAGATGCTCCTCACGAGTGCTTGAGCCGTGATCTTGGAGAAAACGGGCTTGGGTTTGATCTAGGGTCTCAAAACCCCTTTGATTTCTCTTCCAAAGTGGAAACCCTAGGTTTGGAATCGCCTTCTCCCCTTTCTCCTATTCTCTCAAACTCTCTAAGTGTCGAATGATGCCCTAAAGGCTCGGGTTGAACTCTTAAGGTAAGAGTGAACCGACCAAAAGACCATAATACCCTTACTAGAATTTCTGCAAAAACACGAGTGCCGAATACGTTGAATAGTGCCAAACACGTTGTGCTGTGAACAGTGCCAAACACGTTGTGCTGTGAACAGTGCCGAACACGTTGTGCTGTGAATAGTGCCCAACACGTTGTGCTGTGAACAGTGCCGAACACGTTGTGCTGTGAACAGTGCCGAACACGTTGTGCTGTGAACAGTGCCGAACACGTTGTGCTGTGAACAGTGCCGAACACGTTGTGCTGTGAACAGTGCCGAACACGTTGTGCTGTGAACAGTGCCGAACACGTTGTGCTGTGAACAGTGCCGAACACGTTGTGCTGTGAACAGTGCCGAACACGTTGTGCTGTGAACAGTGCCGAACATGTTGTGCTGTGAATAGTGCCCAACACGTTGTCCGTTGTCTTATGTACAACGTGCCCGTTGTGAGCTATACAACGTACACGTTGTTTGCTGTATAATGTACCCGTCGTGAGCTGTACAACGAACCCGTTGTTTGCTGTACAACGTACCCGTTGTCTGTTGCACAACGGATGCACAACGTATACGTCATCAGAGTACATTGTCTATGCGTTGTCTGTGCCTCGTTGTCTGTTGCACAACAGATGCACAACGTATACGTTATCAGAGTACGTTGTCTATGCATGTTATCAGAGCTACGTCCTTAGCGCCTTCCGAGCTACGATTGCCTTCAGGTCCAGACTGTTTTGGCCATATCTTTTGACTCGTTCGTCCGATTTTGATGATTCAACTTGCGTTGGGTTCGTACTTCGAAAAGGAACATTTCTGACATTTTGGAATTTCTAATTTCTTCTTTATTTATTAATTATACCTCTTCAAAGGCAAAAATGGCAACGAAAGTGTCATGCATTAAATGTGAAAAGGTCCGGGGCTCTACATCCTCCCCCCTTACAAAAAATTTCGTCCTCGAAATTTGGACGAGACATGCATTACAGAATCAAACAATATTACAAGCTACATATACAAAACCTATACAAAATTCATTCAATTAATTCTGGGTACTTTGCTTTGACTTCGGCTTCACGCTCCCATGTAGCTTCTTCCCGAGCATGGTGTTGCCATTGCACAAGAACCAAAGGGATTATCTTGTTGCGAAGCACCTGATCTCTTCGATCTAAAATCTGAACCGGCTTTTCAATCAAGGTGAGGTCCTCTTGAATCTCCAACGGTTCCAAGTCTATGACATGCGAAGGATCCGCAATGTACTTCCGAAGCATAGACACATGGAAGACGTTGTGAACTACGGCCATGTGAGGTGGGAGAGCTACCCTGTAAGCAACCTCACCAACTCGTGTGATAATCTCAAAAGGCCCAACGTATCGAGGACTGAGCTTGCCTCGCTTTCCAAATCTCAAGATCCCTTTGCTAGGAGATACTTTCACAGAGACTTGATCCCCTACTTGAAATTCCAAGTCCCTACGGCGCATGTCCGCATAACTTTTCTGGCGATCTTGAGTGGCTTTCAATCGATCCCGGATGATCTTAACTGTGTTTGCAGTTTGCTCAATCAACTTCGGACCAAGTACTTTCCTTTGTCCTACCTCATCCCAATAGAGAGGAGACCTACAACTTCGCCCATACAAGGCCTCAAATGGTGCCATTTGGATACTAGCCTGATAGCTGTTATTATAGGCGAATTCAACCAAAGGCAAGTGCTCTTCCCAACTGCCTCTGAAATCCAACATACAAGCCCGAAGCATGTCTTCAATGACTTGGTTCACTCTCTCGGTTTGCCCATCCGTCTGTGGATGGAAAGCGGTGCTGAAATCAAGTCGGGAACCCATAGCCTCCTGGAAGCTTTTCCAGAATCGTGATGTGAATCTTGGATCCCGATCTGACACAATACTAACGGGCACTCCGTGCAACCTCACCACTTCCTTGATGTACAAAGCGGCTAACTGACTAGAGTTGAAAGTAGTACGGTAAGGTAAGAAGTGAGCGGACTTCGTCAAACGATCCACTACTACCCATATCGCATCTGAGCCCCTCGCCGTCTTTGGCAAACCAACTATGAAATCCATGGATATGTTCTCCCATTTCCACTCGGGAATTGGAAGGGACTGTAATAGACCTGCGGGCCACATGTGTTCTGCTTTTACCTGTTGACACACCAAGCACCGTGCTACATATTCCGCAACCTCCCTCTTCATATTCAGCCACCAAAAGTGACTCTTGAGGTTCTGGTACATCTTTGTACCTCCTGGATGCACTGTGTACTTCGAACGGCGTGCTTCATCCAAAATCTCTCTTAGAAGATCTGCATTGGCTGGGACGCACAGCCTTCCCTTGAATGTGATAGCACCCCGACTAGTGAGAGAGAAGTCCTCACTACCCTTAGCAACTTCCTTGTCCCGATAAGCCAACAATTCAGCATCCGTGGCTTGGTATTCTTGGATCAAATCTATAATGTATGATCGAACCGTGACATTTGCCAAGATAGGACTACGAACAGAGTCATTCACACTAATGTCCAGATTTGCCAAGTCTTCAAGTAGCTTCCATTCCTGCACTAACATGCATGCTAATAACCCCGGAGGTCTTCTACTCAAAGCATCAGCCACTACGTTTGCTTTACCTGGGTGGTATTGAATGGTACAATCATAGTCCTTCAGAAATTCCATCCAACGCCGTTGCCTTAGATTCAGCTCCTTTTGGGAGAAAAGATACTTGAGACTCTTGTGATCCGTGAAGACATAGAAATCTACCCCATAAAGGTAATGACGCCAAATCTTAAGTGCAAACACGACCGCCGCAAGCTCTAAGTCGTGCGTGGGATAATTCTTCTCATGCTCCTTCAATTGCCTTGATGCATAGGCAATGACTTTCTTGTGCGCATGAGTACCCACCCAAGTCCAACATGTGAGGCATCACTATACACCTCATACCCATAAGGTCTAGATGGCACAGTAAGGACAGGGGCTGTGGTAAGCCTCTTCTTCAGTTCCGTGAAACTGATCTCGCACTTATCACTCCATACAAACTTGGCGTTCTTCCTTGTCAGGTATGTGAGCGGTGCTGTAAGGCTAGAGAAACCCTCTACGAATCTCCTGTAGTAGCCTGCCAACCCAAGAAAGCTGCGTATCTCAGTAACACTCTTAGGCCTCGCCCAACTCATAACTGTTTCAATCTTCTTCGGATCTACCGAGATACCTTCTGCAGAAACAACGTGGCCTAGGAATGCCACCTCTTCCAACCAAAACTCACACTTGCTAAGTTTGGCGTATAGCTTGTGCTCTCTTAGCATTTCCAAAGCAAGGCATAGGTCGCGTGTGTGATCTTCCCGTGTCTGGGAATAGACCAAAATGTCATCAAAAAATACAATCACGCACCTATCAAGATATGGCCGGAACACCCGGTTCATCAAATCAATAAAGGCTGCCGGCGCGTTCGTGAGTCCAAAAGGCATCACCAAGAACTCGTAGTGTCCATACCGAGTCCTGAAAGCAGTTTTGGGAACATCTTCCACCTTAATCTTCAACTGGTGATAACCCGATCGAAGGTCTATCTTAGAGAAAAATTTTGCTCCCTTCAACTGATCGAACAAGTCATCAATCCTAGGCAATGGATACCTATTCTTTATAGTGACTTTGTTCAATTGCTGGTAATCGACGCACATCCGCATCGAGCCATCTTTCTTCTTAAAAAACAACACCGGGGCACCCCACGGTGAGACACTTGGTCGAATGAAACCAAGACCTTGTAATTCTTCCAACTGGGTCTTTAACTCTTTGAGTTCAATAGGGGCCATTCAATACGGAGCCCTGAAAACAGGAGCTGTGCCTGGTGCAAGCTCGATCACAAACTCAATCTCCCTGTCTGGAGGTAATCCTGGCAACTCCTCTGGCAATACATCCAGGAACTCACTCACAATCGGAATAGTCGATGAGTCCTTTGCCTCGGGGTTAGCTAAGCCCAACGCCGCAAAACGAGCAATATATCTACTTTTCAACCCGCGAAAGTGGAATGGTTTTCCTCCTACTGGCTTGAAGAGTACCATTTTCTCAAAGCAAGCTACATGCCCATGATGTGCTGCTAACCAATCCATTCCCAATATAACATCAAAGTCTTGGAATCCAAGGACGATGAGATCAACCGCCAACTCGTGGCTTCCAACTTGGACCACACTATTTCTATACACCTTATCTGCCAATATTGTTTTGCCGAGAGGAGTCGAAATGGCTAACTCCGGTTCTAGCTGACTTGGCTCTACAGAAAAGCCTTCTGAAAAACTCGGCGAGACAAATGAATGAGTAGACCTGGTATCAATCAACACTCGAGCCAAATACTCATTGACTAGTAGGGTTCCTGAAATTTTAACTAGCGGAGTTAATCCATGCATCAACAGTGTATACATGTAGGTATATATACATATATAACGTGCCAAGTACGTACACAATCCATTAATACTTAACAGTTTAATTTACGGATAATTAAATAAGCTACAACTGCGTACCTTGCACTACATCGTCAGATGCAAGTGCATCACCCTCTGTTAAGGCAAAAACTCGCCCCTGGTTTGCCTGGCGAGACTGAGGCGTAGACCGGGTAGTCTGAGATGACGCCTGATATGATCCTGCTAGGCGTGCTGGTGGCCTAATCCCCTGAGACTGGCCTGGTAAATGCCGACTGGGGCAATCCCTGATCATATGGCCCTGGCGACCACAATGAAAACATCCACCCGATGCTCTTCGGCAATCTCCTGCCGGGTGCCTTCGGCCGCATGAAGTGCAGACCTCGTGTGTATAAGTCGGAGGGGCCGGAAGAGCCTGAGGTCGCAGTGCCTGAGGCACATACTGCCGTGGAGCTGGAGGCGCATAAGATGGCCTCATCAGTGGTGCTGGTCATGCATACTGATAAGGGCCGGCACGAGCCCGCCTCTCTAGAGGTGCAGAACTATTGGATTGGACTCTCGTCAATTCCCTCTTCTTGGACACCGCCTCAGAGTTGGTCTCAACCAACAAGGCTTTATCCACCACTTCAGTGTAAGTGGCGTGCCTAAAGACCGATACTTTCTCCATGATGACATCCTTAAGTCCTTGCTCAAACCTCCTCGCCTTCATTGCCTCGATGGCAATCATATGTGTCCTTGCTCCGAGAACTTGGCCTCATAAGCGGCCACAGACATCGAACCTTGCTCAAGGTTGATGAATTCTCTCTCCTTCTTTTCCCGTGCTCCAATCGGAAAATACTTCTTGTAAAAAGTATCTTTGAACTCCTCCCAAGTCCACGGTTGACCCTGCATGGTCAAATCTCGCGTCCTCAATGCGGACAACCACCAATGGTGGGCTTCACCTTCTAGCATGAAAACTGCCCATGCTACTCTATCCTCCTCTGTAGGCGAGAGGACCGCAAAGATCTTCTCCATCTGGAGGATCCATGCCTCCGCAGCAAGAGGGTCCACACTCCCATGGAAGGGTGGAGGCCTCAATCTCTTGAATGCCTCAACTCCAGCGGTACGATGTACTGGAGCTGCGGGCGGTGGAGTAGGTGCCGCCGATGATGGTATAGCCTGCCGAGCCGCCAGTATGGCGAGTGTCTCAGCAATAGAACCTAAGACCTGAGAGAGGTCCGGCTACTCATCCTTATCCCGTGAAGAAGAGGAAGCTCTGGTATGTGGTCCACGACCCCGTGTGTTCCGTCTCATGACTAAAGTCCTGAGAATAATAACACCACATGAGTCTAACTTGAAACCACAGTTTATTTCAATGCCATTTCACAATAATTCAATTTGTATTAGTTGTATAATACTAATACACATCACATCAAGTCATCAGAGTATTCATCACATTATACTTATACTTTAGTGTTCTAGCGTACCTAGGACCCATACTTGGTTAAAGCAACCATTTTAGACTAAGACTAAAGTTTAGTCTTAAACTTGGAACCAGACTCATTCCCGACTCACTTCCTTCCTAACTTGTTTCCTAACATATGCTCTTGTCAAGCCGTGGTATAAGATTCTAAGTGACCCTAAAGACCTAAAGCCTAAGCTCTGATACCTCTTCTGTCGCGACCCAAAACCCACCCTAAGAGTTAGAGTGAACTTTGGACGACTAATCATGGCTTACATGACTTGCTTGACAAACCAACCTGCAAAAACCCACAGAGCATATACAATAGAGGATATTATAGCGGAAACATAACTATAAAACACAGCGGAAGTCTAACAAACCTCTAAGTATATACATATGGTCCAAGTTTATACAAAAGTAACCAGAAGAAAGTGCGGACAGACCCGCCAAAATAC
Source organism: Tetracentron sinense (assembly GCA_015143295.1). Lineage (NCBI taxonomy): Eukaryota > Viridiplantae > Streptophyta > Magnoliopsida > Trochodendrales > Trochodendraceae > Tetracentron > Tetracentron sinense. The sequence continues at coordinate 11,450,226 of CM026555.1, read as the reverse complement.
AAGAAGGTATATCTCTCATCTCACCCACAGCTAATCCACCCAGAATCTAACACCACCTACTGATAACCCTCTACGGGAGGTTCCTCGATGTACTCCTCTTCCACCCATGGACCAGGAGCACAAACATCAAATGGAGCAGCAGCTCCCTCAGAACCTGCCGACATAAGAAGTACGGCTAAGCATGGAATACTCAACGGGTACTAAATACTAACCAACAATTATAGCATACAGATAGCATACATAGATCAGAAGCAATTCATATATGTTAGAAGGAAACAATTCATATCATACAAGGAAGTAAAGCAATTTATAATCATGCTTGTATTTCGTAGAAAGCCGATAAAACCTCTTGAAAACATCGTGCACTTGACTTGGCTTGAAATATCTTTTCGTCCTTGAAAGCTTGTCTTGTCTATCTTGCTTGATTGTTGCATGTCGTGTCATGTCATGCATGTCATGCGTGCTTGCTTGTGATCATGTAACTTGTGAGATATCCTTATGAGATGTACTTGTGAGATGCCTTGAGAGGGAAGGGAGACCCTTCTTATGCAATGCACTTGCAAGGGAAGGGAGACCCTTCTTCATGATATGTATGTACTTGCGAGGGAAGGGAGGCCCTTCTTCATGATATGCACTTGTGAGTGAGGGGAGACCCCTCGTGGAATGTTGATTCTTGTTTTCTAGTGAAAAGCGAGGTAAAACATATCGTAGGATATGTCCCACCTCTAACCATGTTCTTGAAAACCTCGATAAATCATGTCATGCATGCCGTGCTCGTGGGAACTGTGTACATACTTGCATTTAAATTTAAATATGACATTTGGGAAATTTCACAACACAGATAACATCAATGATTGAGCAATGTAATATTCATATCATTTAAGGAAAGCAAGAAACACACTATCATAGGCCCTAGCAATATTCATAATTTATTAGGCATGCATTTCCTAATTTACAACTCACTTTATTCACCTTGGCATTTCATCAAACATGGTGTGTTCATTATTCATTTACCCTACAACATGCTTTTCTAGATGGGTTTTACTCAGATCATGCATGTATGTTCATTATTGGAACAATGCCCTCCCCATTTTAATCATCACAACACAACCATTGGCATCCAATCGCCCATTCCATCTCCATTCACCATTCACCATTCACCACCATCCAACTCATAGCACATGTGTAAATGAAAGAAAATCAAAAGAAATAAAGGGAAAAGAGGAACTATAACTAGGAGGGTAGTAAGAAGTACCGACCTTGATCAAGTGAGGAAAAAATCCCCCTTCCAAAAACGACCATGAGTTGCTGCCCTAGCTTGAGGAGATGCTCCTCACGAGTGCTTGAGCCGTGATCTTGGAGAAAACGGGCTTGGGTTTGATCTAGGGTCTCAAAACCCCTTTGATTTCTCTTCCAAAGTGGAAACCCTAGGTTTGGAATCGCCTTCTCCCCTTACTCCTATTCTCTCAAACTCTCTAAGTGTCGAATGATGCCCTAAAGGCTCGGGTTGAACTCTTAAGGTAAGAGTGAACCGACCAAAAGACCATAATACCCTTACTAGAATTTCTGCAAAAACACGAGTGCCGAATACGTTGAATAGTGCCAAACACGTTGTGCTGTGAACAGTGCCGAACACGTTGTGCTGTGAACAGTGCCGAACACGTTGTGCTGTGAATAGTGCCCAACACGTTGTGCTGTGAACAGTGCTAAACACGTTGTGCTGTGAACAGTGCCGAACACGTTGTGCTGTGAATAGTGCCGAACACGTTGTGCTGTGAATAGTGCCCAACACGTTGTGCTGTGAACAGTGCCGAACACGTTGTGCTGTGAACAGTGCCGAACATGTTGTGCTGTGAATAGTGCCCAACACGTTGTCCGTTGTCTTATGTACAACGTGCCCGTTGTGAGCTGTACAACATACACGTTGTTTGCTGTACAATGTACCCGTCGTGAGCTGTACAACGAACCCGTTGTTTGCTGTACAACGTACCCGTTGTCTGTTGCACAACGTATACGTCATCAGAGTACGTTGTCTATACGTTGTCTGTGCCTCGTTGTCTGTTGCACAAGGGATGCACAATGTATATGTTATTAGAGTACGTTGTCTATTCACGTTATCAGAGCTACGTCCTTAGCGCCTTCCGAGCTACGATTGCCTTCAGGTCCAGACTGTTTTGGCCATATCTTTTGACTCGTTCGTCCGATTTTGACAATTCAACTTGCGTTGGGTTCGTACTTCGAAAAGGAACATTTTTGACATTTTGGAATTTTTAATTTCTTCCTTATTTATTAATTATACCTCTTCAAAGGCAAAAAATTGCAACGAAAGTATCATGCATTAAATGTGAAAAGGTCCGGGGCTCTACAGATTCCATAGCTGAAACTTTGGCTTTGTTGGTAGCCAGACCTACTCCTACACCACCGGCTACTCCTATGCCTACACCGGTGCATCACACCGCGGGGCTCAAAGCTTTCCGGAGACTACGGCCTCCGACCTTTTATGGCACTCTGGACCCAATGGTGGCAGAGTCTTGGATCATGCAGTTGGAGAAGACCTTCCGAGCTCTCTGTTGCACTTAGGAACAAAAATTCGAATGGGCTTCCTTCGTGATGGAAGGTGAAGCCGAACATTGGTGGCGAGTTACCCAAAGGCAGATGGATGTTGCTAAGGCTGGTGAACCGTGGACATGGGCGGAATTCCTAGAGACTTTCTGTGAGTAGTACTTTCCCAGGTTTATTCGGGAACAAAAAGCGAGGGAGTTTATGCTTTTGGAGCTAGGGGTGATGAGTGTAGCCAAGTATAAGGCTAAGTTCACCGAGTTGTCAAGGTTTGCTTCGCACTTGGTTGCTACTGAAGACCTAAGGATCAGAAAGTTTGAGATGGGCTTGTAAGCTTTCATGTGAGATTAGGTGTCCATTCTCCAAGTGGAGTCTTTGAGGGAGATAGTAGGGAAGGAGAAGATCGCCGAGAAGAATGCGAATGATTTTCTGAGGAGAAGAGACAGGGGCTTCAGGAAAAGCATGTCTCGGGGTCAATCGAGTAGTTCTTCACAGTCCGAGAAGAGGACTAGGACTGCACCGTACCAGTTCTCCCAGCCGATGTTGGCTCAGAGACCTTCTTTTATGCCTCAGGCACCACGTCCTATGGCATCGCAAGCCATGAGGGTTATGCCTCCAGCTTCCTCCGCATTACAGACTTTTGAGGAGTGTGCATCTGTGGTCGTCGGCACAAGATAGGGGATTGCCGAAGATTGTCAGGTGGATGCTTCCACTGTGGCGAGATGGGTCACATGATTCGGGATTACCCGCATAAGCAGTCACAGTCTGGACCATAGGGAGTCCGACCTCTAGGCAGGCAAACTTCATTGTTGGGGTCTTCATCTCAGGCCTCTAGATCCTTGCTACCCACCCAGTAGCCTTGTCAGGCTAACAGGGCAGGGTCTTTGCCATGACTGATAGAGACGCATAGGCATCTGACGATGTTGTGCAAGGTACTCGCAACTAAGACTGTCAAAGTTCTAGAGTTGCCATGCTGTATTGTATATATGTATCCTATGTGATGTTTTGCAATGCTTTCACCTATATTTATAAATATGTTATAACTTGGGTAGTTAAAAATTCTCAGGTTCGTTGCTAGTGAATGAGTGTCTAGCATTAGTGTTGATCGACACGGGATCCACTCATTCGTTCATCTCACCTAGTTTTGACAAAGGCTTTACGTCCAAGCCGAGTAAGTTACCTCAGGAATTGTCCATTTCGACTCCGTTGGGCAAGTCTATTGAGACCGATAAAGTGTATCTAGTTAGTGTTGTACAAGTTATGCAGCACGAGTTGCCAGTCGACTTAATTATTCTGGGATTTCAGGATTGGGACGTTTCGAGAAGGTGGTGAACTTTAAACCCACTGGGTTAAAGCCATTTCATTTCAGGGGATTTCAAAGGAGAGACATCGCTCATTTCGCAGCTCTCAGTCTCGAGAACGTAGAAGTACGAGACTCCACATCCATTCCAGTTGTAGGTGAGTACACAGATGTTTTTCTGGAGATCTTACCGGGATTGCCTCCTGATCGGGTAATCGAGTTCGCAATTGAGTTGGCTCCAGGCACGACGCCAATTTCAAGGGCTCCATATAGGATGGCTCCTATTGAGCTTAAGGAGTTAAAAGAGCAGTTGGAAGAATTGCAGGGCTTTGGTTTCATCCAGCCAAGTGTCTCACCTTGGGGACTCCAGTGCTCTTCGTGAAGAAGAAGGATGGGTCGATGCGTATGTGCATTGACTACAGGCAATTGAACAAAGTCACGATCAAGAATCGTTATCCATTGCCTTGGATAGACGACTTATTTGATCAGTTGAAAGGTGCAAGATTCTTCTCAAAGATTGACCTTCGATCTGGTTATCATCAGTTGAAGATCAAGAAGGAAGACATTCTAAAGACGGCGTTCAAAACTCGATACGGCCATTACGAGTTTTTGGTCATGTCTTTTGGGCTGACTGATGCGTCGGCGGCATTTGTGGATTTGATGAACCGAGTGTTCAGATCGTCTCTCGATCAGTGTGTGATCGTATTTGTAGATGATATCCTTGTGTACTCACAGTCACAGGATGATCACACGAGAGATCTCCACCTGGTATTGCAGACTCTTCAAGAGCATAGGCTTTATGCTAAGTTGAGTAAGTGCGAGTTCTGGCTAGACAAGGTGTCTTTTCTTGGACATGTGGTGTCTGCTGAAGGTATCTCAGTTGATCTGGCAAAGATTGAGGCAGTGATGAATTGGGAAAGGCCGAAGAGTGTTACCAAGATTCGCAGTTTTCTCGGCCTGGTAGGATATAATAGGAGGTTTGTGGATGGATTTTCAAGCCTGGCCACTCCGCTTACCTACCTCATGAGAAAGAACACTAAGTTTAATTGGAGTGACAAGTGCGAGGCAAGTTTCTTGGAGTTGAAGAAGCGGCTTACCACAGCCCCTGTTCTCAAGGTTCTATCTGGAAGCGGCGGTTTCGAAGTCTATAGTGATGCCTCACTAGTTGGACTTGGATGTGTTTTGATGCAGCATAAGCAGGTGGCTACCTATGCTTCCCGCCAGTTAAAGGAGCATGAGCAAAACTACCCCACACATGACTTGGAGCTTGCAGCAGTCGTCTTTGCCCTAAAAATTTGGCGTCACTACCTCTATGGGGAAGAGTTTGTGGTGTTCACGGACCACAAGAGCTTGAAGTATCTCTTTCTCTAGAAGGAGTTGAATATGAGGCAGCGTCGATGGATGAAGTTTATGAAGGACTATGATTGTTCTATCTATTACCATCCGAGCAAGGCTAATGTAGTAGCTGATGCTCTTAGTAGGAAGCCCTACGGGGTTATGGCTCACTTGAGAGTACAAGAATGGAAGTTGTTGAACGATATGTGTAATCTAGACACTACTCTCAGGCATGTCACCTACGGGCCGGTGATGTCCAACACCGCGGTTAGGCCGCAAATCTTGAGCCGAATCAAGGAGTTGCAGAACTCGGATGTTGAGTTGCTTGCTTACCGAGACAAGTCTGTTAATCATGGCAGTCAAGAGTTCGCTTTGAATGGTGATGGCGCTATCACATTCAAAGGCAGGTTATGCGTTCCCGACGACACAGTATTGAGGAGTGAGATCTTTGACGAGGCTCACCGATCCAAGTACACAGTACATTCGAGAGGTACCAAAATGTACCAGAATCTCAAGAGGCACTACTAGTGGCAAAACATGAAGAGGGAAGTCGCTGAGTATGTTTCTAGATGTTTGGTGCACCAGCAGGTGAAAGCCGAGCATCAAAGGTCGGTAGGTCTTCTAAAGTCCCTTCGTATTCCGGAATGGAAATAAGAGAATATCTCGATGGATTTCATCGTGGGTTTGCCGCGGATGGCGAAGGGCTCCGATGCTATTTGGGTGATTGTAGAAAGATTGACTAAGTCTGCACATTTTATTCCGTATTGGACTACTTTTAGTTCGAATCAATTGGTGGCCTTGTATGTCAAGGAAGTGGTTCGGTTACTTGGTGTGCCAGTTTCCATCGTGTCTGATCGAGATCCTAGGTTCACCTCCAGATTCTGGAAAACTTTTCAGAGTGCTATGGGTTCTCGGTTAGATTTTAGCACCACCTCCATCCTCAAACCAACGGGCAGACTGAACAGGTGAATCAGGTTGTGGAAGATATGCTCCGGCTTGTGTGCTGGATTTTCAAGGCAATTGGGAGGAACACTTGCCATTGGTGGAATTTGCCTACAACAACAGTTATCAGGCAAGCATCCAAATGACACCCTTTGAAGCTCTGTATGGTTGGAGTTACAAATCACCTCTATATTGGGATGAGGTTGGTGAGAGAAAGGTCCTTGGTCCTGAGTTGATTAAGCGGACAGCAAAGATGGTCAAGGTAATCAGGGAGTGACTGAAAACTGCTTAGGATAGGCAGAAGAGCTATGCGGACACGTGGCATAGAGATTTAGATTCCAAGTTGGGGATCGAGTCTTTGTGAAGATTTCGCCGAGTCGGGGAATCATACGATTTGGGAAGAAAGGAAAGCTTAGCCCCAGATACGTGGGGCCGTTTGAGATCATTACTCAAGTTGGTGAGGTTGCTTACCAGGTAGCACTACCGCCTAACATGGCAGCGGTTCATAATGTATTTCACGTCTCTATGCTTAGGAAATACATCCCGGATCCATCTCACGTCATTGCTCTTGATCCTGTGGAGATTAGAGAGGATCTCACTTTGGTTGAGCAACCAGTTCAGATTTTGGATTGTAGAGATCAAGTCTTGCGCAACAAGACTATCCCTTTAGTCCTTGTGAAGTGGCAGCATCATTCCAAGGAAGAGGCTACGTGGGCGCGAGAAGCCGAAGTGAAGGAAAAGTACCCTCACTTGTTTGTATAGTTTCTATGTTGGATGTTCTACGTTCTTGTTCTTGTTATGTTTTGGGTGTCGTTCTAATTTCGAGGATGAAATTCTTATAAGGAGGGAGGGATGTAGAACCCCGAATCCGCATTTCACTAAGTAGTAAATATTATGTGAATAGTGCCCAAGTGTGGTCTTGTATGCCTATGGGCCGTATGTTAATATACGAGTTTGGATTTATGGCGTGCATGTTCTAATAGGCCTATATATCCTTAAGGAGTGTATTTAAAGCATAAAAGAGTGTTGGAATGAGATTGGAGAAGATCCAAGTAGTCAAAACAAGGTTTTACAGCAAAACAGGGTATCACCGATCTCTCAGTGATATCCTCTGATCGACCGGTCCTCTACCGATCGATCGGTAGCTATCGACTGGTTAACTTATTTGTATGGGAAAAAATTCTAGAGAGGTTGTATTCAACCGATCGACCGGTTGAAACCACCAATTGACCGGTAAGCCCCCGATCGCTTGGTCTATACCACCGATCGATTGGTTATACGCAGATTTTCTTCATTAAGGGTATTTAAGACTTTAGCCATCACCCTTTGCCTATATAAAGGCTGGGTTCGTGCCTTAGGGTTTCATAAACCCTTAGTGCATTGTTTTGAAGGATTTTGAGAGGAGAAAAAGGAGAGGAGCTAGGTGGTTGCTCAAGCTTGAGGGAAGATCAAGGTTCTTCCATCCTTTAGTTTCTCAACCAAGAACTCAAGGTTCTTGCTTGTTCAAGCTTTTGGAATCAAAGTCTTTGATTTCACCAAGGTAGATACACTCTACTACCAATCTTGCAATACTACTAAGTTACTAAATATTGTTCTACTTAAGTTCTTCTATGCTTATATCTTGATTAGTATAGTGTGCAAGGATGTTGTTTGTATACTTAGGTGTAAGATATCACTATTATGCCTTCTATGTGTTTGTGTAAATGCCTCTAAGGGTTTTTGGGTGTTCTAAACATGTTATTCCTCTCATATACTCATATGCTAACATGTCTCGCATGAACCAATGTTTTCTATGGATTTCTTCAATGCTACGAAAAGGGTTTTCAAACAAATGACTTGTAAGGAATAATTCTAAGTAACTCCATGATTTGTCTAAGATCGGTTCACAAGCTCTAAGGATCATGATACATACTCACAAGAAGCTCTATGATAATCTCCAAGATCATTTCACAAGCTCTAAAGATCACAAATGAAATGCTCTAAGATCTCTATGGTATTGGCTCTATGGTTTTGCTCTAAGCTCTATGTCTCTACAGACCATAATTGACTCTAAGTAACTCCATGAACTCACAAGAACTCACAAGGCTATGATTATTGCATGACTCACACGGTTATGGTTTTGGTTTCGGAGTTTGGATTTCATCACATATGCTATACATGGTTTCTATGCTTTGATATGCTTTAAGGATTTCAGTCTCCATGCTTCGTATGCTCTATACTATATTGCTTTATTGTTATTATTTTGTACACGCTGAGTATTCCACGCTCAGCTGATATTTGTTATAATCGGTAGGTGATCGGGCTCCGTTTGATCTATGTGGCATGGAACCATGGGTAGAGGAAGAGTACTTCGACCTGGAGCCTTCAATGGATCACTACCAGGACGATGGTCCGTTAGATAGGTGTCGGGACTTTGACTTCTACTGATCTATGTAAATTGGATACTATATTTTGTTAAGTGAGAGTGGGACTTGTCCACTTCACCTTTTTGGATTCTCACATGTATTTTGGTTTGTTCCTACTTGGACCAGGTTATAGGAGTATTTGTGTTGCGTCCTCTATGTTTAGTGTTTTGTTTTCGTTGTGCATTGTATATCGTTTCCGCTATGAATGTTCATGTACTCTGACAGGTTTCTATGTGTGCCTTATGTATCATATCGGAGGTATGATATGGCGGTCACGAGTCAAAGTATCCCTGACTCCTAGGGGGTATTTTGGGTCGCGACACTATTATAAGAGGATTCCTTAATTAAAAGGGATAAGTCAACATCCTAACTCAAAGAAGGAAACCTAGTCAAACAAGGAGACCATCTCCAAGGGGGGGCGTGAGCTTCTATAAGGCATGAGTTTTGTGGAATTAAAACTCCTTTTTGTAATCCAATTACAATTCCATCTTAATCCTAATTGTAATCCAACAATTGGATTTTAATTCCATAAATAAAGGAATTATATTTCAACAATTATTCAATTAAGCAAATCCTAATCCAATTAGGATTCCTCAAGTGGGCGACCCACCCTAGAGTTTAAACCCATAGGCTTTGGCCCTTATTAGAGGTCCATTTTAATGGGTTTATGGATATGGGTCAAACCCATTTCCCCTTTAATTATGTTAATTAAATAATTATTAAAATAATCCATATGTTTAAATTAACAATTAATTTAAACAATAGATTAACTTTTAATCTATTTAATTAAATGATTAACTTTTAATCACTTAAAATAATTTGGTTAACTTTTAATCAATTATTGAGCTTGCATTTCTTATGTGAGCACCTCCACAGATTGCTCTGGGACATTCTTACCCTGGCTTATCCAATGCTATCCCATTGACCCTAAACGGGAATTACATCGGAATTGCAAGATATCTATGTTGCAATTGAATCCCAGTGTATGAACATTAACCATTACGGATCCCGCCACATGAACTTTTAAATTCAATTTATCCTTCCAAATACATTATCCTTAATGGGCCTTCGAGATTGACATTCTGTCGCGACCCAAAACCCACCCTAGGAGTTAGAGTGAATCGTGGACGACTAAATCATGACTTACATGACTTGCTTGACAAACCACCTGCAAAACACCCACAGAGCATATACAATAGAGGATAACAGTGGAAGCATAACTATAAAACACAGCGGAAGTCTAACAAACCTCTAAGTATATACACATGGTCCAAGTTTTAATACAAAGAAATCAAAGCAAAGAAAGTGCGGACATGCCCGCCAAAATACATGGATATAATCACTCATGCTCACCCACAGCTAATTCACTCAGAATCTAACACCACCTACTGATAACCCTCTGCGGGAGGTTCCTCCAAAGGCTCCTTGACGTACTCCTCCTCCATCCATGGACCAGGAGCACAAACATCAAATGGAGCAGCAGCTCCCTCAGAACCTGCCGACATAAGAAGTACGGCCGAGCATGGAATACTCAGCGGGTACTAACTACTAACCAACAGTTATAGCAAGAGATAGCAATGCATACACAGGAAACAATATAGATATATATATGAATCAGGAACAGTTAATATCATACAAAGAAATAAGGAAATTCGTAATCATACTTGCAGTTCATGAAAAGCCGATAAAATCCTTGAAAAACCCCATGCGCTTGACTTGACTTAAAATACCCTTCGCGTAATTGGGAACTTATTTACCGTGTCATGCTTGTCATGCTTGTATCATGCGTGCCATGTCATACTATGCGTGTCATGCGTGTATCATGCTTGCTTATTCGGAATTTAAACAAGTTCACATGCCTAGTTGCCGTTCATAGTCCGTCGCAACTAGTACCCTATATGCGGAATGACATGCCTAGTTGCCGTTCATAGTCCGTCGCAACTAGTACCCTATATGCAGATGGGTATGCCTGGTTGCCATTCATAGCCCGTCGCAACTAGTATCCATGCGGAATGTGAATGCCTAGTTGCTGTTCATAGCCCGTCGCAACTAGCATCCATACGTGTCATGCCATGCAGATTTATGCGTGTCATGTGATGCTATGCTATGCGTGTCATGCCATGCTATGCTATGCGTGTCATGTGATGCTATGCTATGCGTGTCATGCCATGCTATGCTATGCGTGTCATGCGATGCTATGCATGTCATGCGAGGGGATGGGAGACCTTTCCTTATGCAAGGTATGATTGTCTTGCCCTTGTCAAAAGCGAAGTGAAACATATCTTAGGATATGCCCCACCTCTACGTCCCATACTTAAAACATCGGTAAATCACGTCATTTCATGCGTGCTCGTGAGATCGTGTGCATACTTGCATTTGGAATTAAATATGGTAATTTGGGGTAGTTCACAAAGCATAGCATATAACAATTTAAGTGAGTAATAATCTACACATTTTAAGAAATGTAAGAAACACACTATCATGAACCCTAACAAATTTCAAGAGCAATTAAGCATGGGTTCCCTTAATTTATCATTTATTTTGTTCACCTTGGCATTTCATCAAACATGGGGTGTGTTCATTATTCACTTAAACCTAGATCATGCTTTTCTAGGTGGGTTATGCTCACATCACACTTGTATGTTCATTATTAGTACAATGCCCTTTCCCATTTATTCATCACATCATCCACACGGCATCCATTTGCCAACATCCATCTCCATTCACCATTCATACCACCAATCTCATAACACATATATAAGTGAAGGAAAACGAGGAGAAACAAAGGAAAAAGGGAAGCTATAACTAGGAGGGTAGTAAGAAGTACCGACCTTGATCAGGTGAGGAAGAAATCCCCTTCCAAAAACGACCGTGAGTTGCTGCCCTAGCTTGAGGAGATGCTCCTCACAAGCTTGTGCCTTGATCTTGAAGAAAAATGGGCTTGAGTTGAGTGTGGGTTCACAAACCCCTTGATTTCTCTCCAAAATGGAAACCCTAGGTTTAGGAATCACCCTCTCCTCTCTTCTTATCTCCCAATCTCTCTAAGTGTTGAGAATGAGCCCTAAAGGCTCGGGTTAAACTCTTAAGTTAAGAGTGAACCGACCAAAAGACCGTAATACCCTTACTAAAATTTCTGCAAGAACACGAGTACCGAGCGATCGGTGTAATGACCGATCGATCGGTTGCCTACCGAGCGATCGGTGTCTTGACCGATCTCTCGGTAAAAATTTAACTCTCTGGAAAATTCCCCATACAAAATTTTCCACCAGTCGATAGCCTCCGATCGATCGGTTTTGGACCAATCGATCGCTCCATTGATCGAGCGATTGGTTGCCTACATGTCCAAACTGTTTTGGCCATATCTTTTTACTCGCTCGTCCGATTTTGACGATTCAACTTGCATTGGGTTCGTACTTCGAAAAGGAACATTTCTAACGTTTCGGAATTTCCAATTTCTTCCTTATTTATTAATTATTCCTCTTTAAAGGAAAAATGGCAACGAAAGTGTCATGCCTTAAATGTGAAAAGGTCCGGGGCTCTACATCCTCCCCCCCTTACAAAAATTTCTTCCTCGAAATTTAGATGCTACTTGCATTACAAACCAAAAAGAAAATTACAAGTCTTATGCAAAAACTCATTCAAATAATTCTGGGTACTTCGCTTTGACTTCGGCTTCACGCTCCTATGTAGCTTCTTCCCGAGCATGGTGTTGCCATTGCACAAGAACCAAAGGGATTGTCTTGTTGTGAAGCACTTGATCTCTTCGATCCAAAATCTGAACCGGCTTTTCAATCAAGGTGAGGGCCTCTCGAATCTCCAACGGTTCCAAGTCTATGACATGCGAAGGATCCGCAATGTACTTCCGAAGCATAGACACATGGAAAACGTTGTGAACTGCGGCCATGTGAGGTGGGAGAGCTACCCTGTAAGCAACCTCACCAACTCGCGTGATAATCTCAAAAGGCCCAACATACCGAGGACTGAGCTTGCCTCGCTTTCCAAATCTCATGATCCCTTTGCTAGGAGATACTTTCACAAAAACTTGATCCCCTACTTGAAATTCCAAGTCCCTACGGCGCGTGTCCGCATAACTTTTCTGGCGATCGTGAGCGGCTTTCAATCGATCCCGAATGATCTTAACTGTGCTTGCACGCAGTTTGCTCAATCAACTCCGGACCAAGTACTTTCCTTTCTCCTACCTCATCCCAATAGAGAGGAGACCTACAACTTCGCCCATACAAGGCCTCAAATGGTGCCATTTGGATACTTGTCTGATAGCTATTATTATAGGTGAATTCAACCAAAGGCAAGTGCTCTTCCCAACTGCCTCTGAAATCCAACATACAAGCCCGAAGCATGTCTTCAATGACTTGGTTCACTCTCTCGGTTTGTCCATCAGTCTGTGGATGAAAAGCGGTGTTGAAATCAAGTTGGGAACCCATAGCCTCCTGGAAGCTTTTCCAGAATCGTGATGTGAATCTTGGATCCCGATCTGACACAATACTAACGGGTACTCCGTGCAACCTCACCACTTCCTTGATGTACAAAGCGGCTAACTGACTAGAGTTGAAAGTAGTTCGGTAAGGCAAGAAGTGAGCGGACTTCGTCAAACGATCCACTACTACCCATATCGCATCTGAGCCCCTTGCCGTCTTTGGCAAGCCAACTATGAAATCCATGGATATGTTCTCCCATTTCCACTCGGGAATCGGAAGGGACTGTAATAGACCTGCGGGCCGCATGTGTTTAGCTTTCACCTGTTGACACACCAAGCACCGTGCTACATATTCCGCCACCAAAAGTGACTCTTGAAGTTCCGGTACATCTTTGTACCCCCTGGATGCACTGTGTACTTCGAACGGTGTGCTTCATCCAAAATCTCTCTTCGAAGATCTGCATTGGCTGGGACGCACAGCCTTCCCTTGAATGTGATAGCACCCCGACTAGTGAGAGAAAAGTCTTCACTGCCCTTGGCAACTCCCTTGTCCCGGAAAGGCAACAATTCCGCATCCATGGCTTGATATTCTTGGATCAAATCTATAATGTACGGCCGAACCGTAACATTTGCCAAGGTAGGACCACGGACAGAGTTATTCACATTGATGTCCAGATTTGCCAAATCTTCTAGTAGCTTCCATTCTTGAACCAACATGTGTGCTAACAACCCCTGAGGTCTTCTACTCAAAGCATCAGCCACTACATTTGATTTACCTGGGTGGTATTGAATGGTACAATCATAGTCCTTCAGAAATTCCATCCAACGCCGTTGCCTTAGATTCAATTCCTTTTGGGAAAAGAGGTACCTAAGGCTCTTGTGGTCTGTATACATATAGAATCCCACCCCGTATAAGTAATGTCGCCAGATCTTGAGTGCAAACACGACAACGGCAAGCTCTAAGTCGTGCGTGGGGTAATTCTTCTCATGCTCCTTCAATTGCCTTGATGCATAGGCAATGACCTTCTTGTGTTGCATAAGCACACATCCCAGTCCAACGTGTGAGGCATCACTGTACACCTCATACCCAAGAGGTCCGGATGGCACTGTAAGGATAGGAGCTGTTGTAAGTCTCTTCTTCAGTTCCGTGAAACTGATCTCACACTTGTCGCTCCATACAAACTTCGCATTCTTCCTTGTCAGGTAAGTAAGCGGTGCTGCAAGGCTAGAGAAACCCTCTACGAATCTCCTGTAGTAGCCTACCAACCCAAGGAAGCTGCGTATCTCCGTAACACTCTTGGGCTTCGCCCGACTCATAACTGCTTCGATCTTCTTCGGATCTACCGAGATACCTTCTGCAGAAACAACGTGGCCTAGGAATCCACCTCTTCCAACCAAAACTCACACTTGCTAAGTTTGGCGTATAGCTTGTGCTCTCTTAGCATTTCCAAAGCAAGGCGTAGGTCGCGTGTGTGATCTTCCCTTGTCTGGGAATAGACCAAAATGTCATCAACAAATACAATCACACACCTATCAAGATATGGCCGGAACACCCGGTTCATCAAATCCATAAAGGCTGCCGGCGCGTTCGTTAGTCCAAAAGGCATCACCAAGAACTCGTAGTGTCCATGCCGAGTCCTGAAAGCAGTTTTGGGAACATCTTCCGCCTTAATCTTTAACTGGTGATAACCCGATCGAAGATCTATCTTTGAGAAAAATCTCGCTCCCTTCAACTGATCGAACAAATCATCAATTCTAGGCAATGGATACCTATTCTTTATAGTGACCTTGTTCAATTGCCGGTAATCGACGCACATCCGCATCGAACCATCTTTCTTCTTAACAAACAACACCGGGGCACCCCACGGTGAGACACTTGGTCGAATGAAACCAAGGCCTTGTAATTCCTCCAATTGAGTCTTCAACTCCTTAAGTTCAATCGGGGCCATTCTATACGGAGCCCGAAAGATGGGAGCTGTGCCTGGTGCAAGCTCGATCACAAACTCAATCTCCCTGTCTGGAGGTAATCCTGGCAACTCCTCTGGAAACTCATCCAGGAATTCACTCACGACAGGAATTGTCGATGAGTCCTTTGCCTCGGGGTTAGCTAAGCTCAACGCCGTAAAACGAGCGATATCTCTACCTTTCAACCCCCGAAAGTGAAATGGTTTTCCTTCTACCGGCTTGAAGAGTACCATCTTCTCAAAGCAAGCTACATGCCCATGATGCGCTGCTAACCAATCCATTCCCAATATAACATCAAAGTCTTGGAATCCAAGGACGATGAGATCAACCGCCAACTCGTGGCTTCCAACTTGGACCACACTATTTCTATACACTTTATCTGCCAATACTGTTTTGGCCGAGGGCAGTCGAAATGGCTAACTCCGGTTTTAGCTGTCTAGGCTCCTCAGAAAAGCCTTCTGAAAAACTCGGCGAGACAAACGAATGAGTAGACCTGGTATCAATCAACACTCGAGCCAAATACTCATTGACTAGTAGGGTTCTTGAAATTTTAGCTAGCGGAGTTAATCCATGCATCAACAGTGTATACGTGTAGGTATATATACATATAGAACATGCCGAGTACGTACACAAAGAATATTGCATAACATAACAATCACGAATAAAGAAAATAACTCCAAACGCGTACCTTGCACCACATCATCAGATGCAAGTGCATCACCCTCTGTCAAAGCAAACACACGCCCCTGGTTCGCCTGGCGAGAATGAGGAGTAGACCGGGTAGTCTGAGATGACGCCTGATATGATCCTGCTGGGCGTCCAGGTGGCCTAATCCCCTGAGACTGGCCTGGTAAATGCCGGGTAGGGCAATCACTGATCACGTGGCCCTGGCGACCACAGTGAAAACATCCACCCAATGCTCTTGGGCAATCCCCTGCTGGGTGCCTTCGGCCGCATGAAGGGCAGGCCTCGTGTGTGCGGGTAGGAGGGGCCTGAGGTGGATCATATCTCGCCACCTGAGGTGCAACTGGCCATGGGGCCGGGAGAGCCTGAGGTCGAGGTGCCTGTGGCACGTACTGCCGTGGTGCTGGGGCCGCATAAGTCGGCCTCATCGGTGGTGCTGGCCATGTATACTGATAAGGGCCGGTACGAGCCCGCCTCTCTGGAGGTGCTGAACTACTGGCTTGGCCTCTCGCCAACTCTCTCTTCTTAGACACTGCTTCAGAATTGGCCTCGACCAATAAGGCCTTGTCTACTACTTCAGGGTAGGTAGCATGCCTGAAAACGGAAACCTTCTCCATAATAACATCCTTGAGCCCTTGCTCAAATCTTCTCGCCTTCATTGCCTCAGTAGCAACCATATGAGGCGCAAATCTCGACAATTCTGAGAACTTGGCCTCATAAGCGGCCACAGACATCGAACCTTGCTCAAGGTTGATGAATTCTCTCTCTTTCTTTTCCCGTGCACCGATCGGAAAATACTTCTTGTAAAAAGTATCTTTGAACTCCTCCCAAGTCCAAGGTTCGCGTCCTCAATGCGGACAACCACCAATGGTGGGCTTCACCCTCTAGCATGAAAACTGCCCATGCTACTCTATCCTCCTCTGTAGGCGAGAGGACCGCAAAAATCTTCTCCATCTGGAGGATCCACGCCTCCGCAGCAAGAGGGTCCACACTCCCATGGAAGGATGGAGGCCTCAATCTCCTGAATGCCTCAACTCCAGCTGTACGATGTACTGGAGCTGCGGGCGGTGGAGTAGGTGCCGCCGACGATGGTATAGCTTGCCGAGCCGCCAGTATGGCGAGTGTCTCAGCAATAGAGCCTAAGACCTGAGAGAGGTCCGGCTGCTCATCCTCATCCCGTGAAGAAGAGGAAGCTCTGGTATGTGGTCCACGACCCCGTGTGTTCCGTCTCATGACTAAAGTCCTGAGAATAATAACACCACATGAGTCTAACTTGAACCACAGTTTATTTCAATGTGATTTCATAATAATTCAATTTTTATTAGTTGTATAATACTAATATACATCACATCAAGTCATCAAAGTATTCATCACATTATACTTATACTTTAGTGTTCTAGCGTACCTAGGACCCGTACTTGGTTAAAGCAACCATTTTAGACTAAGACTAAAGTTTAGTCTTAAACTTGGAACCAGACTCGCTCCCGACTCACTTCCTTCCTAACTTGTTTCCTAACATATGCTCTTGTCAAGCCGTGGGTATAAGATTCTAAGTGACCCTAGAGACCTAAAGCCTAAGATCATACCACTTCTGTCGCGACCCAAAACCCACCCTAGGAGTTAGAGTGAATCGTGGACGACTAAATCATGACTTACATGACTTGCTTGACAAACCACCTGCAAAACACCCACAGAGCATATACAATAGAGGATAACAGTGGAAGCATAACTATAAAACACAGCGGAAGTCTAACAAACCTCTAAGTATATACACATGGTCCAAGTTTTAATACAAAGAAATCAAAGCAAAGAAAGTGCGGACATGCCCGCCAAAATACATGGATATAATCACTCATGCTCACCCACAGCTAATTCACTCAGAATCTAACACCACCTACTGATAACCCTCTGCGGGAGGTTCCTCCAAAGCTCCTTGACGTACTCCTCCTCCATCCATGGACCAGGAGCACAAACATCAAATGGAGCAGCAGCTCCCTCAGAACCTGCCGACATAAGAAGTACGGCCGAGCATGGAATACTCAGCGGGTACTAACTACTAACCAACAGTTATAGCAAGAGATAGCAATGCTACACAGGAAACAATATAGATATATATATGAATCAGGAACAGTTAATATCATACAAAGAAATAAGGAAATTCATAATCATACTTGCAGTTCAGGAAAAAGCCGATAAAATCCTTGAAAAACCCCATGCGCTTGACTTGACTTAAAATACCCTTTCGCGTAATTGGGAACTTATTTACCATGTCATGCTTGTCATGCTTGTATCATGCATGCCATGTCATACTATGCGTGTCATGCTTGCTTATTCGGAATTTAAACATGTTCACATGCCTTAGTTGCCGGTTCATAGTCCGTCGCAACTAGTACCCTATATGCGGAATGACATGCCTAGTTGCCGTGTTCTTAGTCCCATCGCAACTAGTACCCTATATGCAGATGGGTATGCCTGGTTGCCGTTTCATAGCCCGGTCGCAACTAGCATCCTCGGAATGCAGTGAATGCCTAGTTTTGCCGTTCATATTAGCCCGTTCCCAACTAGCATCCATGCGGAAATTTGGAATGCTAGTTGCCGTTCATAGCCCTCCAACTAGCTCCATGTGCGTGTCATGGCCATGCAGAGTGGTCATGTTATGCTATGCTGTTGCTGTCCTCCATGTCTGAATGACTGTCATGCTGGCTGCGTGTCGCTCGTCGTCAAGAGTACTGATGCTCTGTACAATGCGTGTCAGGTTGCTATGCTATGCGTGTGTCATCGACTGCTATGGCTATGCGTGTTCATGCGATGCTATGCATTTCCTGCGAGGGGATTGGGCTGACCTTGTCCCTCTGCAAGGCAATGATTGTCTTGCCCTTTGTCAAAGTCGATGGGAACCCACTCTTAGGATTATGCCCAACCTCTACTCCCATACTTAAACCATCGGTAATCACGTCATTTCTGCGTCTCGTGGTCGTGTGCATACTTGCATTTGAATTAAATATGTAATGTGGGGTAATTCACAAAGCATAGCATCTAACAATTTAAGGAGTAATAAATCTACACATTTTAAAGAACGGTAAGAAACCACTAGCATAACCCTAACAATTTCAAGCAATTAAGCATGTTGTTTCCCTAATTTTATCATTTATTTTGTTCACCTGTGGCTATTTCACAATCAATGGGGTGTTCATTAATCGTTAAACCTAGACATAAGCGTTTCTAGGTGGGTGTTTATTGACTCAAACATCGCACGTGTGTAATGTTTTAGAGCAGTGCCTCTGTCCCATGTGGCCGCACAGACATCATACCCACAGGCATCCATTTTCTCCAACAGCCTCGCATTCACCTTCATAACCACCAATCTCATAACACCGTATAAGATGAAGGAAAACAAGGAGAAACAAAGGAAAAAGGGAAGCTTATAACTAGGAGGGGTAGTAAGAAGTACCAACCTTGACAAGTGAGGAAGAAAATCCCTTCCAAAAACGACCGTGAGTTGTTGCCTACTTAGGAGATGCGCTCCAAGCTTGTGGCCTTGACTTGAAGATAAGGGCTTTGAGTTGAGGTGGGTTCACAAACCCCTTGAATTTCTCCTCCAAATGGAAACCATAGTTAGGATCACCCTCTCCTCTCTTCTTATCTCCCAATCGCTCTAAGTGTTGAAACAGCCCTAAAGGCTCGGTTACACTCTTAAGTAGGTGCACCGACCAAATACCTACTACCCTTACTAGAAATACTTCTATTTCGCAAGAACACACGAGTACCGGCGATCGTGTTTTAATGACCGATCGATCGGTCATGCCTACCGATCAATCCTTTGTCTTGCCGAATCTCTCGGATCAAAATTTAACTCTCTGGAACATTTCCCCATACAAATTTTCCACCAATCTATCGCCTCCGATCGATCGCTCCATATGATCGAGCTATCGTTGGCCTACATTCCAAACGTGTTCTTGGCCATATTTTTTACCCTCGCTCAAGCGTTC
>CM026555.1:11390616-11430512 GCA_015143295.1 Tetracentron sinense | reverse complement strand
ACAGTTACTACGCAGAGGAGATAGCAATCATACACAGGAAACACATAGATATATATAATGAATAGGACCAGTTAATTCAGACAAAGAAATAAGGATCGTATCATACTTGGGTCTTGTTCGATCGATCGAGGGCTTGACTGGTAACTGTTTTGTATGGGAAATTTTCCAGAGAGCATGTTTTTGACCTGGTCACTCGATCAGAACACCGATCGCTTTGTAGGCAACCGATCGATCGGTTATAACCACCGATCACATCGGTCTTCGCGTTTTTACATAAATTTTAGTAAGGGTTTTTTCGTCTTTTGGGGGTTAAACCATTTTCTCTTAAGGCTTTGCCCGAGCCTTAGGGCTTCATTCACGATACATGAAGAATTTGAGAGATAGAGAGAGAGGAGAAAGAGGATTCTAACCTAGGGTTTCAACTTGAGAGTGAATCAAGGGTTTTAAACACCCAAGATCATCCCAAAAGAGCTTGGGTTCATCAAATCCAACCTCAAGCTCGTGTGGTGTTCCCATTGCAAGCTAGGGTAGCGATCCTACAGCGTTTTGCAAGGGCTTTCTTCCCCAAATCAAGCCTTCTTTCAAGCAAGGGTTCTTCCCTACATTTGGGGTTCTATTTCAAGGTTTCTTCAAGGTTAAGCCTTGATTTCAAGGTTAGTACACCCTACTAACTTGCCCTAGCAATAATCTAGGTTTCTATGTGATATATGAGTCTTGCTAGTATGTATCCTCCCATATGAAATGTATCATATTCATCAATATCAACAAGATAAGGGAAATGGTATGGATGCATGGATGGGATGTTGATTGAGGCGAATGGATGCCGATGCGTATGAATGTGTGTTGTGTGTGAAATGGAAAAATAGAGGATGGCATTGTAATAAATAATGAACTCACTTTGGATGGAAAATATGCACTAAAAAGAAGAAGATTCAACTATGGAGGAAACCTTGCATGTTATGTGTTCGACAAATTGCCTAAACCATGAATAAATTACTTAAATTTATAAATGGAAGTAGGTTTTATGCATGTATTCTTATGAATGGTGAATTGATTTAAATACCATGTTAATTACTCAAATGGCCATATGCATGTACTATGAATGGAATGAATTGGGATGTCATATCTCGCTTGTTATCATCATTTCCATGATTGTACTATTGACACGTACATGAGCACGCATGTTGTATGAACCGAGATTTCAAGAGCATATGCATATAAATACCAATAAGAAAATATTGCATGTCAAGGAGGTTGGTAGCCTAGGGACATTCGGGTACTAGCCTCTGGCTCACAAGAAAACTAAACAAGTAATAAAAATCACATATTGTCAAGGAGGTTGGTAACCCCGGGACATTCGGGTACTATTCTCTGGCTCATAAGAAAACCATATATCAAGGAGGTTGGCAGCCCAGGGAGATTCGGGTGCTAGCCTCTGGCTCACAAGTTACAAGATGATGACAAGGCATTCATGCATGCACGCATATATGATTTGTACAAGGCATACCGAGATATGAAATGGGTTTTCAAGCACGAGTTTTATCAGAGTTTTCGCATTCAAGTACGCACGTCAGGATGATTGCATTGTACCGTGTCTTATGCTATTTCTTTTGTGATGCTCCTATTTCTGCTTTCATTGTACTATTGTTGTTGTGTGTTCTTATTGTTATGGTTAGTTAGTAGCTTGTACTCGCTGAGTATTCCATGCTTAGCCGTACTTTCATGCTGGCAGGTACTGAGGAAGCCCTCGACCCGGAGCCTTGGGTCGAGGAAGAGTATATAGAGGAGAGAGAGCCGTCTATCCCACCGCAGTCTCAGGCGGACCGAGACCTCGACGTGTGGCCGTACCTCGACTACTGTTGAGGGGAGAGTACGAGAGGGTTTTATGTAGTTTGACATTTTGATAGGTGGGCCTGTCCACCTTAGTCTTAGGCATGTTTGTATATTTATGATCACTTGGAATACCATTTTGAGAACTATAGAAGAAATGAAAAGTTAGTTTACACTTCCGCATTTATGTTTAGCTTCCACGCTCTGATTATCATTGTTTTAGTACTGTAATTATCATGTTCATGGCAGGATGGTTTGGCAGGTACGTATAGTCACGCCTAAAGTATCCCTAAACTCCTAGGGGGTATTTTGGGGTGCGACATAAAGGCTAGGGTTTGTGAACCCTAAGGTTTTGTGAGATAGAAACTCTACTCCAATAATCTTCTTCTCTTTGTTCTTCAATACCAAGCATAGATTCATAAGTTTCGTGGGGATAGTGAAGAACGAGGATCGAGCTTTGAGTATTTCTTCGAGAAAACTCTACAAAGAGTTCTGACAGTTCATTGTATTTTGTGCTTCACTGGTGAACATCATTCACCGAGTTAATTATCTAAACATGTAGTTAATATTATTTGTTAGCTATGGTGTAATGATCTTCGGGAACTAGTTTTCCGCATAAATGTTTTATCTGGATTCCCATCAAGTGGTATCAGAGCTCATAGTTAAGGAGTTTTTTTTTTTGTTTTAAAGGATAGTTAAATAGATAAAATAATTCCTGAGATGAATTTTAATTATTTATTTATGCTGGTAGTTTTTATTTTATTTGTTCATGAGATGAATAAATAAATAATTATTTTTTGTACTATTTATTTAATGAGATTTGATAATGATAATAATTAAATAATTTTAAAAACTAGAATTATAAGTGTTTTAATCAATTTTCGAAATAAATACTTTGATTTTGAAATCCTATTAAATGATTGGATCATTTAAAATATATTGTCAATTTTTAAAAATAATTAATGAATTTTTTTCTTATAAATAGATTTTATTCGAAAAATTTTAAACCCTGTTTATGATGAGATCATATTTAGGATTTTTCTCTCTCTTAATTTTTTATTTTAATCTTGAATAATATCAGGACCAATATTGAATGATAGTAGAACCAATCTTTATGAAAGGATCTTGCATTCAAGAAAAGAATAAAAGATCGTAGAGATTTAGGAATATTCTATCCGTATTTTAAAAATAATTTTATTAAAATTGTTTGTTGGAAAATATAATGGTTTTTATTTCCAGGTTTGATCTATATGAGATGTAGATTTTATCGAGCCAATTGATAACTGTTATCAATTTTTAATCTTTTTAAAATATCGAAAAAAGTACTCCATCACCATGTTGCATCTAATTGTATGAGATTACAGTTATGGGTCAATTTTATATTCTATGATAATTTTTTTTATCATGCATTCATATTAGAGGAAAATAGGTAGTAGGATTTTGAAAATTTTGTAAAGGGCAGTTTCATTCGGTTTCCTTGAAGAAGGGTGAATGGAAATCTAGTTTCCCTAATGCCATTTAATTTCTGTATCATGCATTGGCTGAGATGCTGCGAGAAGGATGCTGCGCTGATGATCTCAATAAGATGATAAAGGAAGGGATCGGGAAGGAGTTTGCGAGTTGCCTTTATTCTTATCTCATTCTTTTGCGAGTTGCCTTTATATATCATATGTATATAAGACTGGGGATAAGCCCCTAAGTATTATGATCTTCTACCATTCACTATGTGATCTTGTAGTGGGGAGTGTGAGTAAGCTGATAGGCCAAAGCCGGGCCCAATCCCTCTCACCTATGTGAAAACATGGTAAAAAATTTATAAGCAAATAGTGGGAGTAACAATGCCAAAGCGTGAGCTTTCGCTAAGTGTTAATTAGGTTCATGATAGGTGGGCCCATGATTAAGAGATGTCATACAATAACGCCAAAGTGTGCGTATAACATCCCTTATAAAATCATATAGTAGATCAAATGCTCCAAGATTCACATGATAGGATCTGTGAAAGTGGAGAAGATAGTTTCTATCTGCCTTTTCAAGGCGATGTGATATTGCGCCCAAAGGCGGGATTACATTAAGCCAGTGGCTAGGTATTCGATGCCAATTGATTCTTCCTAAATTGGCAATACTATGAGAAACAGACCCATAATCTAATAGTACTTAATGAATTCAATAGATCCCTAATACTATCTTTATTTGTCACTCCATAAGCATCCGGGAAAACTAAGGTTTAGATGGTATGGGCCCGTCGTGGTTAAAAGAGTAATTGATCACGGGGTTGTTGAGGTAGAAGACCCTCGAGATGGCAGAATTTTTAAAGTCAATGGTCACAGACTCAAACCTACTCTCGAGAGGCTTCTGCCCGAAGAGGAAACTACCACTCTTACGGATCCCATTTAGCGGGATTGACTTACCTTTGTGAGTCTCCGCATCTCTGTATATTAGTTTTTCTTTTTGAGCTAATCTTGCAGGTTCCCACTATTGAAAGTTCGCTCATATTCTCAGGTGCTATCTACCCCTTCTCTGTGTTCCTTTTGCTCATCTTTTATTTCATTTATGGAATATTGAGGACAATGTCTAATTTAGGTTGAGGGGATTATGTCAAATCTTAATCAAATATCTTTGTCATATCATTTTGCATGAATTGTGGCTTTGTAGTTGAGCATGAAAATAGGGTGTTTTAATTGAATCATCTAGACTATTCTTGTCATCTGTTATGAACAAAACTTAAATTTTTCTTGTGCATGCAAGCCATAGTGGATGTTGGTTGTTAAATGCATACTTTAAGAAGACATCTCAGATTTCAGCTAAGACCTATAACACCTGTGAGTTATTGAGCCCTTCTCGTCTTTGAGAGTGATTATTATTATTATTCGGTGTTTTTATTCATGCGGTATTATTCCCTTGTTGGATCTCATTATTTTCTTGACTTGGTTGTCCATTAGAAATATCATTACATGGGTTGTGGTTTGTTTGGTTGAATTGTCGAAGAAATGATAAAGGTCAGTGTAGAAAGTTTGAGCCTTTAAAGCCAACCCTTATCATTAACAATAAGAGCCACCTTGACCCTAAAAGAAGCCTTTCTTGAGAAAACCACATGAGCTTACCCACTCCACATTGGAGTTGAGCTTATTTTATACATTCCATTACCTTTTAAACCAGAGTTTATGCTAGGGATGATAGTTTTGTGGTATTGGAAATTCAAGTGGTATATTAGAAATTCAAAAAGGACTGCAAATTCAGGTTATGGAAAATTCAGTTGGGATAATGCTATTAAAAGAAAGTGTGTTGAAAAAGTAGAAGTACAAGTTTTGTTCTACATTGGGAAAAATCAGAAAAAGAGAAAAATAAAGAAGGAAGTTCTGAATTGGAAAATAAAAAGGAATTTATTGATGTTTAGAATAGTTGTTTTACAATGAAGATGTATCGATATTCCTAGCATATACCTGGTTTTGTTGATTATCCTTATTCATTCTTTCTTATAAACCCTACCATTTAGCCCAATTACAACCCTTGTTGCTGACCTTTTGATCTTAGGTGGGTTTGTGGTGTGAATGAAGGAGTTCCCAATGGATGACATTCTTTCCTTGAGATCTTATTATTTATTTTGGCTCTTGCATTCCATTTGCCATATGATTGAGAGAAGACCCATAAATCTTTGAGTGTATTATTCTGAGTGATTTAAAATCCTTGTGAGATTTGATGTCAAAGCTTTTATCTAGATGTCTATTTTACTTGTATGTGTTCTGGGTTTGTTGGCAAGAATGGTTCTGAACTGAGCACACACAGACAAATTCTGAGTTTGCTTATCAATGGAGAAACTTGGATGTTATGGTGAATTTCTTACAAGACCCTTGTTTGAATGATTTGAATATTGTAGCCTATATTCATGAAGATCGATTGGTTAAGTGATTTGCTTGAGAGTTGATTTATTGCTAGGGACTAGCAATATTCAGGTTGGGGGGGTGTGATGAGTGTGCAAAAGTAAACTCAAAACCAGTTATTTTGTAACCCTTTAAAGCCCCTTTTAGTCTGAATCCTTGATTTAAAGCCTATACTCTAAACTTGTTTCCCAATTTATTGATTGCAAATTCTAATAAATTTTTTAATGGTATTTTATGTAGGGAATTCGAGTAAAGAAGTCTCATGGAAATCAACAAAAGGAAAAGAGTCAAAAAGATGAAAAAAAAAGCAAAATTGGAGAAATGGCGTATTGGGCGATCGATTGGTGATCCCCGGCGATCGATCGGAGTGCCGATTGATCGGCCAGAATTACCGATCGATCGGAAGGAGGTGATTTTTTCTAGATTTTTGCGATTGAAGGCCCGATCGATCGGCACCCTTGCTCAATCGATCGGTGGTTGCGGGACTAGCGTTTTTGGCCACAAATTAACTATTTTGAGCGAGATTTTGTTTTTAGAAGTTTCCTTTTTGCTTAGTTTCATTCTTCTTCTTCCCTTTTAGTTATTTTAACTCATAGAGAGGTGTTATTAGGGATATCACTGAATCTCTAACCCGGGAATCATCTCTTTTCTCTTATTGTTTTAGTTTTTCTCTCTGTATGGATTGCTAAAACCCTAGCCTTGGCTAGGGTAGAATTCTCTTGATGAGGTAATGTTAGTTTGAGTAATCTAATTGGTGTTTTGAACGTCTATGATTTCTATGTTCATTTTTCTTGTTTGATCTCTCTTTCAATTGAATCTCTAGGATTTAAACATTTTCACGAGTTTAATCAAGCATTTCTTGTAGTTGAGTAATAGTTCTTGATTTCTCAATTGAAGAACCCTCATCTTAGCGGATATTATTCTTTGTTGTGGTATTGCCCCCGGGTATATCGTCATCCTCGAGTTTTTTTGATGAAGTGCAGTAATGAATCATTCTTGGAATACGCCACCTGGTGGAGGGAGATGACAGCTAAAATCTCCACTCCAATCCCTAAGGAGGAACTGGCAAGCATGTTCATGGGCACAATGAAGCAGCCCTACTCGACCCTGATGGTCACTTTGCTCGTGGTAGATTTTGGCACCATCGTTAAGACTGGTGCCTGCATAGAGACTGCCATCAAGAGTGGGGCCATCCACTCCAGTCTAGGGCTTGATCCTCCCAAAGCAACAACCATAACCAGTAGGAATAGTGATCCCCGAGACCAGAAAAGAAAAGAAAGTGTACACATGGTAACTTCTACAGCACCCATCAGATTTCCAGCTCCAGCTCAGCCAGCTACCAGAAACACCCGGCCAGCCCAGCCTAGCCAGGGGCAAAACCGTCAACAAGACAAGACTCCTTGAAACTTTACTCCTCTCCCCTACACTCTCAGCCAATTGCTAGAATTTTTTACCAAGCAGGGTCTTCTTGTTCTAAGAGGCCCTACTCCCCTCTTACCACCTAACAAGAGAAGCAAAAACTATAATGTCAATCAACACTGTGCCTTTCACCAAGGCCCAGGCCATGCAACTGACTTTTGCGTCAGCCTAAAGTGCGCCATCCAGGAACTTCTGGATGAGGGTAAAGTTGAGCTGGCTCTAAGCAACACTAGCATCAACCAGGCGCCACTGCCCCCACATAACAATCAAGTCATTTCATACAGTGGATAGAGCCCGGGGCAGGGCATCCTAGACCCAGCACACCGGGAGTCAATGATGGCATCATCAGGCCTTCTTATAGACCTCCATTCATTATCCCTCTACCACAGTCAAATATCCAGGCCGCAAATCCCCGCTCTTGAATCTGACGAAGATCAAATGTTCTATACAATTCCCTGTCCCGCCAATTAGCCCATGGCTCCAGCCCAAGCTTCCACTTCGACCGGACCAGTCTGAATCCCTCACATTCCCCTTCAACCTTTCAGCCTCAATCACGTACCCGCTCCCCGCTCTCTCATTATTGAGAGCAAAAGCATAGCCAACTTCACCCATTCTAGTTGGGTGTACCAGCCACCTGCAGCTAAGCTGGCAAAAGGGAAAGTGAAAGAGAAAGGAACAGAAACAGCAAGGGTATCAAACCCTGAGAAGGAATCAATAGACTCTACAATTCTGCTAAAAATCTTTAAAAAGGCAGAAGAATTCAATATCACTCAGCAGTTGAGTAAGACACTAGCCTAGATGTCAATCATGGGTCTTCTTCTCACTTCCGAGCATCACCGAAAGCAACTCCTCCGAGTATTTAATAGTGCCCACGTGACACCAGATATTACGCCCGAGAAGCTGGGGCATATGGTGGGACAAGTGCTAAAACCAAGAGTTATCTCCTTTACAGAAGAAGACATACCGGACGGTGACAATGACCATACCTGGGCCCTCTACATAGTAGTGTAATGCATGGACAAAACTCTCTCCTCAGTCCTAATAGACAGCAGCTCCGGCCTAAACATCTGCATATTATCAACACTACAAAGCTTGGGTATGAACCTCAGTCAGGTAAAGAAGAGACCCATGACAATCAGAGCTTTTGACAACTCAACAAAGCAAAATCTGGGCGACATCGATCTGGCTATCAGAGTTGGACCTGCTCAATTCATTATAAAC
Source organism: Tetracentron sinense (assembly GCA_015143295.1). Lineage (NCBI taxonomy): Eukaryota > Viridiplantae > Streptophyta > Magnoliopsida > Trochodendrales > Trochodendraceae > Tetracentron > Tetracentron sinense. The sequence continues at coordinate 11,422,164 of CM026555.1, read as the reverse complement.
TTTCAAGTTGTAAATGTGCCTGCCTCATTTATTTTACTCCTCGGGAGGCCGTGGATCTAAGCGGCCAGAGCCATTCCTTGCTCTCTGCACCAGAGAATCAAATTCATCCAAGATGACCACTTAGTCGTAATACTGTCAGAGGAGTTAGCGAGTTCCTTCGGGGACATCCAGGAGCTTGGGCAAGGCACAACCTTTATGTTTTACCAATTTGAGTATGTCAGTTCTATTGCCCAGATAAAAAAGCAAAACAAATAGCAGATTCCGCCATTTGTCAGGATGATGGTAAAGACGAATTATCAACCAGGATCAGGCCTGGGAGCCCGAAACCAAGGGATGAAGAAGAGATATGCACCTCCGTGCTACACTCCATCCTTTGGACTAGGTTACAAGCTCAAATATTTGGACTATCTCGTAAAGCTTACACAGAAGAACAGTCGATCGACAAAACCAGAACCTCGACCCCATATATCTGTAACCTTCCCAGTTAGAACCTTCGAGCCTTATCCTGACACCTCTACTGCACCAGTTGCCTTAACCTCTCAGCTCAATGTCGATTCTTCAGCATGGCCCAATTGTTTGACAAGCTGGCTGTTGAAGATCCTACCGAAGCAAAATACCTAGCGGGAGAATAGGTTTGGACCCTCTCCAACATCACCGAAGCATCATCCAGTCGCCAGACACTAATCCACTGGTGGACTGAAGCTCTCACCATTAAGGCCATCCAGGGCTAGCACAACAACAGTGCAGGAAAGGTCAGTCAGACCAGGCAGTGAACAAGCATTACTCTTCTCCTCTTTTTATCTCTCTTTGCTCTTGTTTGCAAAATCCAAATGTCAAGCCACTGTCGTCCTCTTTTGTTTGAGTCAACTTTTGTAACAACAATTATACTTGTTTTTATAAATGAAATCTAGCATTTTGACTCAAAAGCATGTTTTACATCAAACATTTTGGCTGATGAAGAAATCACACGGACTCTTCCTAGAAGGCCTAGTGTCCTGAAGCCACCAAAAAAAAAACATAAGCATGCTAAACTTAGCTAAATGTTTTGCCAGGAAATCACCTGCACTAGGGCTACCCCTGAAACCCTTCTAGAACTGACGGAAGTGGAATATGACTCAAAGTAGGAAGAGGAACCATCTCAAGAGATACTGGATCTCCTGAAACACAGCGAAGGACTTCTGTAGTCAAACATTGACGTTACCAAGACAGTTAATCTTGGATCCGAGGGTAACCCCCAATTAGCCAAAATCAGCACAAACATGAACCCGTAACAGAGGACAGATATGATCAGCTTTCAGAAAAGCTATAGTGATGTCTTCGCCTGGTCATACACCGACATACCCGGCCTGGACCCAGCATTGGTAGTTCACAGACTGCCCTTGAACCCTGACGTCAGACCAGTTATGCTAAGACGGATGAGACCCGAATGGTCGGAAAAGTTCAAAGAGGAAATTGAAAAGTAGATCAATGTAGGTTTCCTGGCAGTGGAAACCTACCCTGAATGGCTAGCCAACATCGTGCCTGTACCAAATAAGGACGTTAAAGTCCGGATGTGCATCGACTACCGGAATCTGAACAGGGCAAGCCCCAAGGAAAACTTCCCTCTCCCGCACATCGACATTTTGGTCGACAACACTATGGGGCACGAGACTCTCTCATTCATGGATGGTTTCTCCGGATACAACCAGATTAGAATGGCAAGAGAAGACATGGAGAAAATCTCCTTCATCACACCTTAGGGCACATTCTACTACAAGGTCATGCCCTTCGGACTCAAGAATACAGGGGCAACCTACCAGAGGGCCATGACGGTACTATTCCATGACATGAAGACCCATACACGAGTGATTCACCATAGTCCAATCGATTGAGGGTAGGGTGGGTAGTTGACTTCTCCCTAACTGGTGATTGTGTATACTCTAGAACAATTAGGAGATTCTCTAGAACAAATACGGGGTTCTGCTTCTAGTGACAACATGCTATTGGGTGGTGGTCCCACTTATGGGGTCAAATCAATACGTTCTACCAGGCTTGGGGTACCTTTATCTCAACTTTCAATACAGGGCAGCTATCCATAGCCTACCTAACAACAACCCGAACCACCCCTATTTATTAGTTATTAAAAAGAGGGATTCTAGTTGGAAGATATCTAATGAAACCGAGCTGGAATTGAGATCTCATTCAAAGAGAAAGATATCAAATATCTGGAGTTTCTTGAAGTCTATGTGGATGACATGATCATCAAGTTGCCTATTGCCAAACAACACCTAGAAGACCTGAAAAGACTCTGTGATAGACTCAAAGAGTTTGGTCTGAGATTGAATCCGGCCAAATGCATCTTTGGAGCCTCATCAGGAAAGCTCATCGGCTTCATAGTCAGCAAAAGAGGCATTGAGATCGATCCAGCCAAAGCTAAGGCTATCATCAAAATGCCGACTCCCCATACTGAAAAGGAGATCCACGGTTTTCTGGGTAGAATTCAGTACATCAGCCGGTTCATCTCTCAACTCACTCCAATCTGCGAACCAATCTTCAAGCTTCTCGAGAAGAATACGTTGATAGTCTAGACAGACGAGTGTCAGGAAGCCTTTGACAGAATAAAGCAGTATCTCCTACACCCTCCAGTACTTGTGCCTCCTATACTAGGATGGCCCCTATTACTCTACATCTCAGTGCAAGAAACCTCCATGGGGTGCGTCCCAGCACAGCATCACGAGATTGGCAGAACAGAGCAAGCTATCTACAACATCAGTAAACTCCTACTGGAGTGCAAAGAGAGGTACAGCCCATTTGAGAAAACATGTCTAGCACTGGTCTGGGCAACTCAACGTCTGTGACATTATCTGCTTTCTTATCTGGTGATCCTGATCTCCCGTATGGATCCGCTCAAGTACCTCTTGGAAAAGCCAGCTACTACCGAAAGGACTGCTCGATGGCTTATGATGTTGTCTGAATTTGACATCATGTACATGACATAGAAATCAATCAAGGGGCAGGCAATAGCAAATCACCTAGCCCACAACCCGGTACAACACTATATGTCAGTACATGATCAGTTTCCAGATGAAGCCATCTTGTACATAGAAGAAGAAGAACAAGAATACTCCAGCTGGGAGTTATACTTTGACGGAGCTGCCAACAATCATGGGCACGGGGTAGGAGCAGTCTTGATCTCACCAAAGGGAGCACACCTCCCCATCTCAGTCAAGTTAAAATTCAGATGCTCCAATAATGAAGCAGAATATGAGGCATGCATAGCTGGTCTGAAAGAAGCCCTAAACATTGGTATTGAAGAGATCGATGTCTACGATGACTCATATTTGGTAATCTGTCAGGCAAACAAATCTTGGGCCATCCGAGAAGCAAGGCTAGTCCTGTACTTAGCCTACCTCAACATATTGATCACTCAGTTCAGAAGAATTACCTTCAGCCACAGGTCTAAGAACCACAACAGGTTTACCGACGCACTGACTACCCTCGCCTCCATGGTTCAGATCCCCAAAGGCATCATGCTTTAGCCAATTCAAATTCAGAAACAGGATCAGCCTGCCTACTACCTCGAGCTAGATGCAGTATCAGACATCAAGCCTTGGTACACGGACATCAAGCAATACCTTAAGGATGGGACCTTCCCCCTCAATGCCACTAAAACTGACCGGCGGGTAATTCGGAGATTGGCTATTTAGTTTGTCCTCTCAGGGAGAGTCTTGTACAAAAGGTCGCCGAACCTGATCTGGCTCAGATGCCTCGACATTAGCGAAGCAGCATAGGTAGTTGAAGAAGTTCACGGAGGAACTTGCGGCCCACACATGAATGGGTTAATGCTCTCTAAGAAGATTCTCAGGCTGGGCTACTACTGGTCTACAATGGAAGATGATTGTTGTAAGCACGTGCAGAAGTGCCACTAGTGCCAGATCTATGCTGACAAAATCAATACACCACCGAAAAGGCTCCACAACTCGACTGCTCCTTGGCCATTCTTTGCCTGGGGCATCAACGTCATCGGTCCCATAATATTAAAAGCATCCAACGGTCATCGATTCATCTTGGTTGCAATCGATTACTTCACGAAATGGGTCAAGGCAGCCTCTTATGCCAACATCACAGCTGTAGTACCCTAGATATTTTTGACATGTACTAAAGCCTTAATGTCATTTTTGTGAATTAAAAGTTGGATTTCCTAAGTCGAATCTATTGAAAATCCGGGTTGCTAAACTCCATTTGTAGATCAATCAACTTTGGGGGAAATTTAGTCCATAAATAAAGAAGAATTGGATGATCCTAAAATATCAAAAATATTCCTCTTTGAGAGATGAATCCAACGCAAGTTGAATCATCAAAATCTGACTAACGAGTCAAAAGTTATGATCGAAATACCAAATTGGGAAAAAAATGGGGAAAAACTGGGGTTTGACGATCAATCACCACATGGCGACAATCGATAGTCATGAACCCAGAAACCTGGGCAACCAACTAGAACTTGGATGATCATTTGTCTAAAACTTGACAATCAATCACCCTAAACCCAAAAATTTTGATGGCTTTCGGGAAGTTGGACGATCGATCGTCCCAAGACCAACAATCGATCGTCATCACGGAACTAAAGACCCAAAATCAAGGGTTTCAACCCTTGGGCTTATAAATAGAAGCCATTTGGGGGTTTTTGGGAACCCTAAGCTTAGAGGTGAGAAAAAGGAGAGGAAGGAAGAAAGAAGAGAAGAAAGATTTGGGGATTTCAAGAGGGTTTGGATTTGGAAGAAGGGGAGCTCAAAATCATAGTTTGGATCACCCTTTTCAAGGAAGGATCTTCTTCCTCAAGTGTTGCTTCTCCCTCAAGCTTGAGATTCCTCCCTCATTGGAAGGTCAGTACCCTTTTCTACCCTCCTAGTTCATCTTCTTCTTCCTTTCTTCATTTTTGTGGTTTTCCCCAAATTCTAAGCATGATAATGAGATGGGATGAATGGATGGTTGTGTATGGGCGATGGAAGCCGTGTGTATGTTTTGTGATGAATGAAATGGAAAGGGCATGGTACTCATAATGAATACACATGTATGTCATGAGCATTAATTCATCTAGAAAAGCAAGATGTAGGCTTTAACCATAATGCACACACCAAGTGTTTGATGAAATGCCACAATGAAGAAAAGGATAATTGTTTCTAGAAAATGCATGTGTAGACTTCCTTACTTCCTAGAATGACATGTTGATAGATTTAAATGCTTATTAATTGATTTAATTATTGATCAAATGCAAGTGGATTATGTGTCATTGTTATTCTTAAATGTACACGTAACCACGAGGACATGTAGTTCATGAGTAGGGATTTTCAAGCATGAAATACCGTGTTTTGTTTTCAAGAAAATCAAGTACAAAAGTCTCAATTCATAACCACCATGACAAGGCCAAACGTAAGGGTTGGTAATAGGGGTAGGGTATATCCTAATATATGCTTTACTCCGATATCACAAGTCAAGCAAGATGTTAGTGAGCCTTCTATTTCGATAAGAGGGGGTTCTATACTACCCTCCCTCGCAAGCCGCATCTCATTTTCTTAAGAGGGGGTTTACACCACCCTCCCTTCAAGTTGTTCAAGGGCACTAACATCCCAAGCGCATGAGCATGTTTAAATTCCAAACAAGCAAGCAAGCATGTGCATATGCATTTCAAGACATGACAAGCATGACAAGCAAGACACGAACATGACATGACAAGCATGACACGACAAGACAAGAACAAGAACACGTCAAGCAAGATTGCATTTTCGCAAAAAAGGGGGTTTGTACTTCCCTCCCTTCAAGTTGCTTATTCCATATCTCAAAAGAGGGGGTTTACACCACCCTCCCTTCAAGTTGATTAATGACATGCATGACATGACATGACAAGTATAACATGACCAAACAAGCATGACAAGCAAGACAAGACCAAGACACGTACGATACGACGACAAGATTTCACAAATACGAAAATGTTTAAAGAATTAGACAAGTCAAGAGTGCAAGATTTTACCGATATTTTCCGATCATGAATTCAATAATGCATGAATATAAATTGCTTGTACTGCTTATCTTTTCCTATTACATTGCTCATCACATTGTACCTTGCTATGATGACTGTTGGTTAGTTCTGGGTACCCACTGAGTATTCCATGCTCAACCGTACGTCTCATGTGTCGCACCCCAAAATACCCCCTAGGAGTTAAGGGATATTTTAGTCGTGACTATTCGTACCTATCAAACCATCCTGTAATGAACAAGGTAAACATAATACTATAACAACAATAATCAGAGTGCAGAAGCTATAACATAGATGCAGAAGCTAAACATAGATGCGGAAGCGTCAACCAAAATTTTCCTTTCTTCTATAACTCAAACCAATATTCCAAGTTTATACACATAACATATCAAGTCAAAGGTGGGCATGCCCACCTATCAAAATACAAAAACATAGTACACTCTATCTCGCTCAATAATCACTCCCGTGGGGCCAATGGTCTAAGTCCCTTGCCTCAACTACCGAATCCTCATATGGTTCTTCCTTGCCGTAGTCCTCCTCAACCCAAGGACCCAGGTCACAAATGTCAAAAGGGACCCATGTACCTGCCGACATAAAAGTATGGTTGAGTATGGAATACTCAGCGAGTACAAGTTACTAGCTAACTATAGCAATAAAAATCACACAAAAGCAACGAGATATAATTCATCATTTCAAACTAAAGCAATAATAGCAGCATATGATGAATAGCAGTAAAGTAAAGCAATGTAATAATCTTGACATGCTTGAATGAATGCAAAAACTCCGGTAGAACTTGTACTTTAAAAATCATGTCTTATTCTTGAAAATAGCTTGTCGTTTTTCTTTCCAAACTTGCTTGTCGTGATTGAAAACTTGTTTCTTATCTTGGTCTTGTTAGTGAGAATCACATATGTTTATCTTGTCTTGCTTGGAATCACTTTTCTTGCTTGTTTTTGTCATATTTTTGACATGGTCTGGACTTGACTTGCTTGTATACTTTTGAGTAAGAGGTTAATGCCCTTGAAGCGACTTGTGAGCCGGGAATGTAAATTCCCTTTAGTGAAAATATATATATAGAAAAGGTACACCAACCTCCTTGTCTTGTTTTCTTGTGAGCCAGGTATGACATATCTTGCGATATGCCCTACCCTTGACCTGTCTGATGTGTGGCTTTATCAACTTACTTGTTTTTCATGTGAGCCAGGTATGACATATCCTAGGGATATGTCCTACCCTTCACTGGCTCGATGTCCAACTTTATCAATTGTATTGTAAATCACATTCTTGTTATTGTTGTTTCTTGTGTATATATACTTAGAAAAACCAATTCATGCATGCATGGGTGCGTGTGTGTAACAATTGTAGTAAACATGATGACATACTTGAATAGAATGATCACATGAGTGTACCATTTCAATTCTTAACATAATCATATGAGAATTTAGGCAACATATAGCGCATTTGATCAATTTATCATTTATAAGAAACATTACATAAATCATATTTTCATCTTCTTCATTAAATCCATTTAATTCTCATTTAGGCATTTTATCAAACACCTTGCATGCAACATTTTCTTCACTCCAGCATTCCATCAAACACATGGTGTATTCATTATGAGTACTATGCCCTTCCACCATTTTCCATCATTCAACACATCACAACATAGCATCCAATCACAATCCCCTCATCCATCCCTACATTCCACCATTCATATTATCTTGTATATATTTTAGGGGAAATAGCATATTTCAACATAAAGGAGAAATGGGGGAGATTCAATACACATTCACTTAAGAAATCCTAGGTTATTGCTAAGTGAGTTAGTAGGGTGTACTAACCTTGAAAACAAAAATAAGAAAACCCTTGAGAATGTCATAAAAGATGCTGCCCTAGCATGGAAAAGAACTCCACACGAGCTTCAGGCTTGGGCTTGAAGAAATCCAAGTTTTGTAATGATCTAGGGTTTTCAACCCTTGATTCTCTCAAGTTGAAACCCTAGGAGAAAACCCCTTTCTCCTCTCACTCTCTCTCAAAATATGATGCCTTAGGGTTTATGAACCCTTATGGCTCGAGCAAGCCTTTATAGGCAAGGGTAGAATGCCTAAAAGATGAAAAAGCCCTTAATGAAATTTCTACAAAACCCGAAGGACCGAGCAATCGGTGGTTATAACCGAGCGATCGGTGTTTTTGATCGACCAATCAATTGAAAACACCTTGTCTGGAATTTTTCTCCATACAAAATTTTGGACCAGTCGATAGATACCGATCGATCAGTTGTGGACCGATCGATCGCTAGTTTGGACCAAGCGATCGGTGTTCTGCAAATTTTGACACTGAGTCCATTTACTGTTTTGGCTATAACTTTTGACTCATTCGTCGGATTTTGACGATTCAACTTGCGTTGGATTCATCATTCGAAGAGGAACATTTCTGGCATTTTAGAATTTTTAAATTCTTCTTTATTTATTAATCAGACTACGTGAAAGGCCAATGGCTATGAGAACACTATTCATTAGGTACGAAAAGTTCTCGGGCGCTACATTCTCCCCTCCCCTTTACAAAAATTTCATCCTCAAAATTTGGATGATACTTACATATACAAAACCATAACAAAATGCAAAAGAATATCAAAGCCCTAAATAAATAGTTGAGGATACTTTTCTCTCACTTCGGCCTCTCATTCCCATGTAGCTTCTTCTATTGAATTGTGTTCCCATCTTACAAGGACCAGGGGAATGGTCTTGTTGCGAAAAACTTGATCTCACCTGTCCAAGATTTGCACTGGTTGCTCAATTATGGTGAGATCCTCCCGAATTTCTACCGGATCAAGTTCAATGACATGGGATGGGTCTGGGATATATTTCCGAAGCATAGAAACATGGAATACATTATAGACCATTGCCATATGAGCGGGCAAGGCAACACAGTAAGCCACCTCACTGAACCCTAGTGGTGATCTCGAATGGACCCACGTATCTCAGATTGAGCTTGCTTCTCTTCCCGAATTTCATAACACCCTTGGTCGGTGAAATCTTGACAAAAACCAAGTCGCCAACTCGAAATTCAAGATCTCTCCTTCAGTTGTCGGCATAGCTCTTCTGTCGATCCTGTGTGGTCTTTAACCTTTCCCAGATAAGTTTGACTTTGTTTGCGTTCTACTCAATCAATTCTGGGCCCAAAACCTTTCTTTCCCCAACTTCATCCCAATACAATGGGGATTTACAACTTCTCCCATACAAAGCCTTGAAAGGCGCCATTTGGATGCTCGCTTGATAACTGTTATTGTCGGCGAATTCCACTAAAGGTAAGTCGTCTTCCCAACTTCCTTTGAAGTCTAGCATACATACTCAGAGCATATCTTCAATAACATGATTCACTCTCTCGGTTTGCCCATCGCTCTGTGGATGAAAGGTCATGCTAAAGTTCAACCGGGAACCCATTGCACTTTGAAAGCTCTTCCAGATGTTGGAAGTAAATCTGGGTCCCTGTCTGACCCGAGATGCTCTCATACGCACTCATGGCCTGCAGAACGTCCATCAGAATCTCAACTAAGGCAACGCCATTTTCTTTGGTTATGGTATAGAAGTAGTCCTTCCCCTCAAAGTACAAATTCCATCACTCTGAGTGTTAATGTAAGCAGAAATATCAGAAGCAGAATGGGCACAAACCCGGTATGAGCAGCTGAATTTGATTGAAGAGCGGCAACTGAAAGCCATCAATCACTCCCAGGCCTATCAGAGGTGCCTGGTAAGAGCATTCAACAAGAAGGTCAAGCCTCGCAGCATCAAAGTTGGTGACCTGGTTCTCCAGAAAATGTTGCCAAACCGCCTTGACCGAAGGGACAAGTTCACTCCCAACTATGAAGGCCTGTACATCGTCCGAGAAAAATTCTCAGGCGGTGCCCTTCGACTTGGACGTATGGATGAAAAAGACCTCCCAGAGCCCATCAACATTTTCAAAGTCAAGAGGTACTACACTTAGGGTCTAGATCTGATAGGCGCTTTGCACTCTTAGCTTCTCCGGGAAATGACAAGAGGTCCTCTTTGGCACACTCCTGATCCCCAACATTGTAAACCTTTTTACAAAAATCAATGAAATCCACTAGTTAGCCCCTTGAAACTAACAACCTTTCTTTCATAAAACCTTGTCAGGGACACCCTCCCTCGCTAGCCTGTGGCACTAGTCTGAACTATGTCATGACCTGATCCTGCAAATGGTATGTAGGCAACCTAACAAATTAGGTGTGGTCACTAATAGGAGCAATACATTCCCTGTGTCAACCTTCAGGATCCCTTCCCCCAGAAAGAGTCCAACCTCACTGACTCTCCCTATAAAGTCACTACCGAAGCAAAAATCCTCCCAACTTCCGCAACGGAGTCGATATCAAAGTATACAAAATTTCTATCAAAAGAAAGCCCAAAATAGAAGTAGAAACATTCTTAAGAATCAGAGACTCCCCACAAAGATAAAACTCTCTGGATTTTTTCTCCTAGTAGAGACAACCTCTCTCATACTCCCTGGTAGAGACAACCTCTCTCAAATTCCCTAGTGAAGCAAAAAAAGAAAACTCCAAGGGAGTGCAAATCAACTACAACCCAGGGTGTCCTAAACTTCGGTCCCCTAGCTTACATTTCGTCCTACTCTAAGTCCTTCTAGATCCCCTAGAAACTACGAGTGCAAGAGTAATATCACATCTACATCCTCAATGGAAACATCATCCATAATCCCCAGAGGAGCGCCGTATATGTAGAGCCCCGGACCTTTTCACATTTAATGCATGACACTTTCGTTGCCATTTTGCCTTTAAAGAGGTATAATTAATAAATAAGGAAGAAATTGGAAAATCTAAAACATCACAAATGTTCGTTTTCGAAGTATGAACCCAACGCAAGTTGAATCGTCGAAATCGGACGAATGAGTCAAAAGTTATGGCCAAAACAGTCGGGACCAGCAGAGCACCGATCGCTCGGTCCATGGAGCGATCGATCGGTCCAAAACCGATCACTCGGAGGCTATCGACTGGTCGAGATTTTTGTATGGGGAAATTTTCCAGAGAGTGAAATTTTAACCGATCGCTCGGTTATGAAACCGATCGATCGGTAGGCAACCAATCGATCGGTCATTAACACCGATCGCTCGGTACTCGCGTTTTTGCAGAAAATTTAGTAAGGGTGTTTTAGTATTTTGGGCAGTTTACTCTTACCTTAAGAGTCTTGCCCGAGCCTTTAGGGCTTATTTACAATACTTAGAAGATTGAGAGCTAAGGAGAGGAGAAGAAGACGATCCCTAACCTAGGGTTTGATTTTTTGGAGGTGAAATCAAAGGGTTGTGAACCCACACTCACCTCAAGTCCATTTTCTTCAAGATCTCGGCTTAAGCTAGTGTGGGGCACTCTCCTCAAGCTAGGGCAGCAACTCACGGTCGTTTTGGAAAGGGGGATTTCTTCCTCACTTGATCAAGGTCGGTACTTTTTACTACCCTCCTAGTTATAGCTTCCCTTTTTCCTTTGTTTCTCCTTGTTTTCCTTCACATATATATGTGTTATGAGATTGGTGGTATGAATGGTGAATGAAGATGGATGTTGGCGAATGGATGCCGTGTGGATGATGTGATGAACGAATGGGAAAGGGCATTGTACTAATAATGAACATACAAGTGTGATGTGAGCATAACCCACCTAGAAAAGCATGATCTAGGTTTAAGTGAATAATGAACACACCCCATGTTTGATGAAATGCCAAGGTGAACAAAATAAATGATAAATTAAGGGAACCCACGCTTGATTGCTCTTGAAATTGTTAGGGTTCATGATAGTGTGTTTCCTACATTCCTTAAAATGCGTGGACTATTACTCACTTAAATTGCTATATGCTATGCTTTGTGAATTACCCCAAATTGCCATAATTAATTCCAAATGCAAGTATGCACACGATCTCACGAGCACGCATGAAATGACGTGATTTACCGATGTTTTAAGTATGGGATGTAGAGGTGGGGCATATCCTAAGATATGTTTCACTTTGCTTTTGACAAGGGCAAGACAATCATGCATTGCACAGGGAAAGGTATCCCATCCCCTCGCATGACATGCATAGCATCGCATGACACGCATAGCATAGCATGGCATGACACGCATAGCATAGCATCACATCACATGCATGGATGCTAGTTGCGACGGGCTATGAACGGCAACTAGGCATTCACATTCCGCATGGATGTTAGTTGCGACGGGCTATGAACGGCAACTAGGCATTCACATTCCGCATGGATGCTAGTTGCGACGAGCTATGAACGGCAACTAGGCATACCCATCTGCATATAGGGTACTAGTTGCGACGGACTATGAACGGCAACTAGGCATGCGAACATGTTTAAATTAAGAAAATGCAAGCATGACAAGCATGACACGGTTAACAAGTTCCCAATCACGCAAGGGGTATTTCAAGTCAAGTCAAGTGCACGATGTCTTCAAGGGTTTTATCAGTCTTTCTGAATGCAAGCATGAATATAAATTGCTTTACTTCCTTGTATGATATAAATTGTTCCTATTCTATATATGCAACTTGCTTCCTACTTTATGAATGCTATTTGTATACTATGACTGTTGGTTAGTATTTAGTACCCGCCGAGTATTCCATGCTCAGCCGTACTTCTTATGTCGGCAGGTTCTGAGGGAGCTGCTGCTCCATTTGATGTTTGTGCTCCTGGTCCATGGGTGGAGGAGGAGTACGTCGAGGAGCCTTTTGAGGAACCTCCCGTAGAGGGTTATCAGTAGGTGGTGTTTGATTCTGAGTGGATTAGCTGTGGGTGAGCATGAGTGATTATATCCATGTATTTTGGCGGGCATGTCCGCACTTTCTTTGTTTTGATTTCTTTGTATTAAAACTTGGACCATGTGTATATACTTAGAGGTTTGTTAGACTTCCGCTGTGTTTTATAGTGATGCTTCCGCTGTTATCCTCTATTGTATATATGTTCTGTGGGTTTTGCAGGTTGGTTCGTCAAGCAAGTCCTGTAAGTCATGTTTAGGTCGTCCAAGATTCACTCTAACTCCTAGGGTGGGTTTTGGGTCGTGACAGAAGTGGTATCAGAGCCTAGGCTTTAGGTCTCTAGGGTCACTTAGAATCGAATACCACGGCTTGACAAGAGCATATGTTAGGAAACAAGTTAGGAAGGAAGTAAGTCGGGAGCGAGTCTGGTTCCAAGTGTAAGACGAAACTTTAGTCTTAGTCTAAAATGGTTGCTTTAACCAAGTACGGGTCCTAGGTATGCTAGAACACTAAAGTATAAGAATAATGTGATGAATACTCTGATGACTTGATGTGATGTATAGTATTATACAACTAATACAAATTGAATTATTGTGAAACGACATTGAAATAAACTGTGTTTTCAAGTGAGACTCATGTGGTGCTATTGTTCTCAGGACTTTAGTCATGAGGCGGGGCACACGGGGTCATGGACCACACACCAGAGCTTCATCTTCTTCCAGAGATGAGGATGAGCAGCCGGACCTCTCCCAGGTCTTAGGCTCTATTGCTGAGACACTCGCCATACTGGCGGCTCGGCAAGCTATACCATCGTCGGCGGCACCTACTCCACCGCCCGCAGCTCCAGTACATCGTACAGCTGGAGTGGAGGCATTCAGGAGATTGAGGCCTCCATCCTTCCATGGGAGTGTGGACCCTCTCGCTGCGGAGGCGTGGATCCTCCAGATGGAGAAGATTTTTGCGGTCCTCTTGCCTACAGAGGAGGATAGAGTAGCATGAGCAGTTTTCATGCTAGAGGGTGAAGCCCACCATTGGTGGTTGTCCGCATTGATGACGCGAGACTTGACCATGCATGGTCAACCTTGGACTTGGGAGGAGTTCAAGGATACTTTTTACAAGAAGTATTTTCTGATCGGTGCACGGGAAAAGAAAGAGAGAGAATTCATCAACCTTGAGCAAGGTTCGATGTCTGTGGCCACTTATGAGGCCAAGTTCTCAAAATTGTCGAGATTTGCACCTCATATGGTTGCTACTGAGGCAATAAAGGCGAGAAGATTTGAGCAAGGGCTCAAGGATGTTATTATGGAGAAGGTTTCCGTTTTCAGGCATGCTACCTACCCTGAAGTGGTAGACAAGGCCTTATTGGTCGAGGTAAATTCTGAAGCGGTGTCTAAGAAGAGAGAGTTAGCGAGAGGCCAAGCCAGTAGTTCAGCACCTCCAGAGAGGCGGGCTCGTACCGGCCCTTATCAGTATACATGGCCAGCACCACCGATGAGGCCGACTTATGCGGCCCCAGCACCGCGGCAGTACGTGCCACAGGCACCTCGACCTCAGGCTCTCCCGGCCTCATGGCCAGTTGCACCTCAGGTGGCGAGATATGATCCACCTCAGGCCCCTCCTACCCGCACACACGAGGCCTGCCCTTCATGCGGCCGAAGGCACCCAGCAGGGGATTGCCCAAGAGCATTGGGTGGATGTTTTCACTGTGGTCGCCAGGGCCACGTGATCAGTGATTGCCCTACCCGGCATTTACCAGGCCAGTCTCAGGGGATTAGGCCACCAGCACGCCCAGCAGGATCATATCAGGCGTCATCTCAGACTACCCGGTCTACACCTCATTCTCGCCAGGCGAACCAAGGGCGTGTGTTTGCTTTGACAGAGGGTGATGCACTTGCATCTGATGATGTGCTGCAAGGTACGCGTTTGGAGTTATTTTCTTTATTCATGATTGTTATGTTACGCTATATTTTTTGTGTACGTACTCGGTATGTTATATATGTATATATACCTACACGTATACGCTGTTGATGCATGGATTAACTCCGCTAGTTAAAATTTCAGGAACCCTACTAGTCAATGAGTATTTGGCTTGAGTGTTGATTGATACCGGGTCTACTCATTCGTTTGTCTCGCCGAGTTTTTCAGAAGGCTTTTCTGTGGAGCCTAGTCAGCTAAAATTGGAGTTAGCTATTTCGACTCCGCTCGGCAAAACAGTATTGGCAGATAAAGTGTATAGAAATAGTGCGGTCCAAGTTGGAAGCCACGAGTTGGCGGTTGACCTCATCGTCCTTGGATTCCAAGACTTTGATGTTACATTGGGAAGGGAATGGTTAGCAGCACATCATGGGCATGTAGCTTGTTTTGAGAAGATGGTACTCTTCAAGCCGGTAGAAGGAAAACCATTTCACTTTCGGGGGTTAAAAAGTAGAGACATTGCCCGCTTTACGGCGTTGAGCTTAGCTAACCCCGAGGCAAAGGACTCATCGACAATTCCAGTTGTGAGTGAATTCCTGGATGTGTTTCCAGAGGAGTTGCCAGGATTACCTCCAAACAGGGAGATTGAGTTTGTGATCGAGCTTGCACCAGGCACAACTCCTATATTCAGGGCTCCGTATAGAATGGCCCCGATTGAACTTAAGGAGTTGAAGACTCAGTTGGAGGAATTACAGGGGCTTGGTTTCATACGACCAAGTGTCTCACCGTGGGGTGCCCCGGTGTTGTTTGTTAAGAAGAAAGATGGTTCGATGCGGATGTGCGTCGATTACCGGCAATTGAACAAGGTCACTATAAAGAATAGGTATCCATTGCCTAGAATTGATGATTTGTTCAATCAGTTGAAGGGAGTGAGATTTTTCTCAAAGATAGATCTTCGATCGGGTTATCACCAGTTGAAGATTAAGGCGGAAGATGTTCCCAAAACTGCTTTCAGGACTCGGTATGGACACTATGAGTTCTTGGTGATGCCTTTTGGACTCACGAACGCGCCGGCAGCCTTTATGGATTTGATGAACCGGGTGTTCCGGCCATATCTTGATAGATGTGTGATTGTATTTGTTGATGACATTTTGGTCTATTCCCAGACAAGGGAGGATCACACACGCGACCTACGCCTTGCTTTGGAAATGCTAAGAGAGCACAAACTATACGCCAAACTTATCAAGTGTGAGTTTTGGTTGGAAGAGGTGGCATTCCTAGGCCACGTTGTTTCTGTAGAAGGTATCTCGGTGGATCCGAAGAAGATCGAAGCAGTTATGAGTTGGGCGAAGCCCAAGAGTGTTACGGAGATACGCAGCTTCCTTGGGTTAGCAGGCTACTACAGGAGATTCGTAGAGGGTTTCTCTAGCCTTGTAGCACCGCTTACTTACCTGACAAGGAAGAATGCGAAGTTTGTATGAAGCGACAAGTGTGAGATCAGTTTCACGAAACTGAAGAAGAGGCTTACTACAGCTCTTGTCCTTACAATGCCATCCGGACCTCTTGGGTATGAGGTATACAGTGATGCCTCACACGTGGAACTTGGATGTGTGCTTATGCAACACAAGAAGATCATTGCCTATGCATCGAGGCAATTGAAGGAGCATGAGAAGAATTACCCCACGCACGACTTAGAGCTTGCCGCAGTCGTGTTTGCACTCAAGATCTGGCGACATTACTTATACGGGGTGGAATTCTATGTGTATACGGACCACAAGAGCCTCAAGTACCTCTTTTCCCAAAAGGAATTGAATCTAAGGCAACGGCGTTGGATGGAATTTCTGAAGGACTATGATTGTACCATTCAATACCACCCGGGTAAAGCAAATGTAGTGGCTGATGCTTTGATTAGAAGACCTCTGGGGTTATTAGCATGCATGTTAGTGCAGGAATGGAAGCTACTTGAAGATTTGGCAAATCTAGACATTAGTGTGAATGACTCTGTCCGTGGTCCTACCTTGGCAAATGTTACGGTTCGGCCGTACATTATAGATTTGATCCAAGAATATCAAGCCATGGATGCAGAATTATTGGCTTCCCGGGACAAGGAAGTTGCCAAGGGCAGTGAAGACTTTTCTCTCACTAGTCGGGGTGCTATCACATTCAAGGGAAGGCTGTGCGTCCTAGCCAATGCAGATCTTCGAAGAGAGATTTTGGATGAAGCACACCGTTCGAAGTACACAGTGCATCCAGGGGGTACAAAGATGTACCGGAACCTCAAGAGTCACTTTTGGTGGCGGAATATGAAGAGGGAGGTTACGGAATATGTAGCACGGTGCTTGGTGTGTCAACAGGTGAAAGCAGAACACATGCGGCCCGCGGGTCTATTGCAGTCTCTTCCTATTCCCGAGTGGAAATGGGAGAACATATCCATGGATTTTATAGTTGGCTTGCCAAAGACAGCAAGGGGCTCAGATGCGATATGGGTAGTACTGGATCGTTTAACG
Organism: Tetracentron sinense; assembly: GCA_015143295.1. NCBI lineage: Eukaryota > Viridiplantae > Streptophyta > Magnoliopsida > Trochodendrales > Trochodendraceae > Tetracentron > Tetracentron sinense. The sequence goes on along the minus strand of CM026555.1, from coordinate 11,404,957 downwards.
AAGTCCGCTCACTTCTTGCCTTACCAAACTACTTTCAACTCTAGTCAGTTAGCCGCTTTGTACATCATGGAAGTGGTGAGGTTGCACGAAGTGCCCGTCAGTATTGTGTCGGATCGGGATCCAAGATTCACGTCAAGATTTTGGAAAAGTTTCCAAGAAGCTATGAGTTCTCGGCTTGATTTCAGCACCGCTTTTCAGCCACAGACGGATGGACAAACCGAAAGAGTGAACTAAGTCATTGAAGACATGCTTCGGGCTTGTATGTTGGATTTCAGAGGCAGTTGGGAAGAGCACTTGCCTTTGGTTGAATTCACCTATAATAATAGCTATCAAGCGAGTATCCAAATGGCACCATTTGAGGCCTTGTATGGGCGAAGTTGTAGGTCTCCTCTCTATTGGGATAAGGTAGGAGAAAGGAAAGTACTTGGTCCGGAGTTGATTGAGCAAACTGCAAACACAGTTAAGATCATTCGGCATCGATTGAAAGCCGCTCAAGATCGCCAGAAAAGTTATGCGGACACGCGCCGTAGGGACTTGGAATTTCAAGTAGGGGATCAAGTTTTTGTGAACGTATCTCCTAGCAAAGGGATTATGAGATTTGGAAAGCGAGGCAAGCTCAGTCCTCGGTATGTTGGGCCTTTTGAGATTATCACACGGGTTGGTGAAGTTGCTTATCGAGTAGCTCTTCCGCCTCACATGGCCGCAGTTCACAACGTTTTCCATGTGTCTATGCTTCGGAAGTACATTGCGGATCCTTCGCATGTCATAGACTTGGAACCGTTGGAGATTCGAGAGGACCTCACCTTGATTGAAAAGCCGGTTCAGATTTTGGATCGAAGAGATCAAGTGCTTCGCAACAAGACTATCCCTTTGGTTCTAGTGCAATGGCAACACCATGCTCGGGAAGAAGCTACATGGGAGCGTGAAGCCGTAGTCAAAGCGAAGTACCCAGAATTATTTGAATAAGTTTTTGTATAAGTTTGTATATGACTTGTAATTTTCTTCTTGGTTTGAAATGCAAGTAGCGTCTAAATTTTGAGGATGAAATTTTTGTAAGGGGGGGAGGATGTAGAGCCCCGACCTTTTCACATTTAATGCATGACACTTTCGTTGCCATTTTGTCTTTAAAGAGGTATAATTAATAAATAAGGAAGAAATTGGAAATTCCAAATTGTTAGAAATGTTCGTTTTCGAAGTACGAACCCAACGCAAGTTGAATCGTCGAAATCGGACGAACGAGTCAAAAGTTATGGCCAAAACAGTCGGGACCAGCAGAGCACCGATTGCTCGGTCCATGGAGCGATCGATCGGTCCAAAACCGATCGCTCGGAGGCTATCGACTGGTCGAGATTTTTGTATGGGGAAATTTTCCAGAGAGTGAAATTTTAACCGATCGCTCGGTTATGAAACCGATCGATCGGTAGGCAACCGATCGATCGGTCATTAACACCGATCGCTCGGTACTCGCGTTTTTGCAGAAAATTTAGTAAGGGTGTTTTAGTCTTTTGGGCAGTTTACTCTTACCTTAAGAGTCTTGCCCAAGCCTTTAGGGCTTATTTACAATACTTAGAAGATTGAGAGCTAAGGAGAGGAGAAGAAGACGATCCCTAACCTAGGGTTTGATTTTTTGGAGGTGAAATCAAAGGGTTGTGAACCCACACTCACCTCAAGTCCATTTTCTTCAAGATCTCGGCTCAAGCTCGTGTGGGGCACTCTCCTCAAGCTAGGGCAGCAACTCACGGTCGTTTTGGAAAGGGGGATTTCTTCCTCACTTGATCAAGGTCGGTACTTCTTACTACCCTCCTTGTTATAGCTTCCCTTTTTCCTTTGTTTCTCCTTGTTTTCCTTCACATATATATGTGTTATGAGATTGGTGGTATGAATGGTGAATGGAGATGGATGTTGGCGAATGGATGCCGTGTGGATGATGTGATGAACGAATGGGAAAGGGCATTGTACTAATAATGAACATACAAGTGTGATGTGAGCATAACCCACCTAGAAAAGCATAATCTAGGTTTAAGTGAATAATGAACACACCCCATGTTTGATGAAATGCCAAGGTGAACAAAATAAATGATAAATTAAGGGAACCCACGCTTGATTGCTCTTGAAATTGTTAGGGTTCATGATAGTGTGTTTCCTACATTCCTTAAAATGCGTAGATTATTACTCACTTAAATTGCTATATGCTATGCTTTGTGAATTACCCCAAATTGCCATAACTAATTCCAAATGCAAGTATGCACACGATCTCACGAGCACGCATGAAATGACGTGATTTACCGATGTTTTAAGTATGGGATGTAGAGGTGGGGCATATCCTAAGATATGTTTCACTTCGCTTTTGACAAGGGCAAGACAATCATGCATTGCACAGGGAAAGGTCTCCCATCCCCTCGCATGACATGCATAGCATGGCATGACACGCATAGCATAGCATGGCATGACACGCATAGCATAGCATCACATGACATGCATGGATGCTAGTTGCGACGGGCTATGAACGGCAACTAGGCATTCACATTCCGCATGGATGTTAGTTGCGACGGGCTATGAACGGCAACTAGGCATTCACATTCCGCATGGATGCTAGTTGCGACGGGTTATGAACGGCAACTAGGCATACCCATCTGCATATAGGGTACTAGTTGCGACGGACTATGAACGGCAACTAGGCATGTGAACATGTTTAAATTATGAAAATGCAAGCATGACAAGCATGACACGGTTAACAAGTTCCCAATCACGCAAGGGGTATTTCAAGTCAAGTCAAGTGCACGATGTCTTCAAGGGTTTTATCAGTCTTTCTGAATGCAAGCATGAATATAAATTGCTTTACTTCCTTGTATGATATAAATTGTTCCTGTTCTATATATGCAACTTGCTTCCTACTTTATGTATGCTATCTGTATACTATGACTGTTGGTTAGTATTTAGTACCCGCTGAGTATTCCATGCTCAGCCGTACTTCTTATGTCGGCAGGTTCTGAGGGAGCTGCTGGTCCATTTGATGTTTGTGCTCCTGGTCCATGGGTGGAGGAGGAGTACGTCGAGGAGCCTTTTGAGGAACCTCCCGTAGAGGGTTATCAGTAGGTGGTGTTAGATTCTGAGTGGATTAGCTGTGGGTGAGCATGAGTGATTATATCCATGTATTTTGGCGGGCATGTCCGCACTTTCTTTGTTTTGATTTCTTTGTATTAAAACTTGGACCATGTGTATATACTTAGAGGTTTGTTAGACTTTCGCTGTGTTTTATAGTGATGCTTCCGCTGTTATCCTCTATTGTATATATGTTCTGTGGGTTTTGCAGGTTGGTTCGTCAAGCAAGTCCTGTAAGTCATGTTTAGGTCGTCCAAGATTCACTCTAACTCCTAGGGTGGGTTTTGGGTCGTGACTGTATAGGGCAATGACGGGAGAAGATCTATTTTCCCCAGCAAATCATGGGCTTCCCCAGCTAGTCGCGGGCATGAGTGAAAACCTGAAATGACCTCATTATTCAAAAGTTACGTGACTCCTAGACCTAGTCTTGCGACTAGGGGCAAAAAAGGGACAAAAATCAATCAGCTTCATAGGTATGAGGAAAACCAGCAACGGCCTCATCGCGTAAAACTTATGCGAACCCCATGACTTGGTCATTCTAAGGGTAAAAAAGGGAAGAAAAAGCTGAAAATCAGTTTGGCAACAACATCCGGCAGCAATCAAGCTTACTGGATTCCCTAGTTATCCCTAGCAGTCAGCATCCCTCAACGGAAAGATATCCCCAGTAGAGATTCCAAAAAGTAAAATCCCCAATAGATGTTTAACGCCTAAGCATTCCCCAACAGAGAATTCTTCTGAAGACATCTTGTTAGACATGATGCCCAGAAAAGTCATTCAGAATTTTAAAACCTTATTAATTTGATTAATAAATGCTTCTTCTTAATCTATTGTGTATTCATTATGGGTAATTGACCATGATCATGAGATGTTCTATATGATATGAGATATCGAGAAAGGTCCATAGGATATATTGTAGGAAAGTTAGGTGATTAGATTATCACAGGCAGATATAACTTTCCGGTTCCTTATACCTTATATAGTCACAGCTGTGGGTAAAGCTGGGCACTTCACTTATAACTTTCCGGTTCCTACACATCAGCATATGGGTGCTTAAATGTATACTGACTGATTGCATTTAATGAGAGACCTCTTGCATAAACATTCTATCAGATAGTTGGTCTCTCATTTACATTGAACGGTTTCGATGATCCTTAGATCTGATGAGTTCATCTATGACTGAGCGGTGATCTAACTTTTTTGATTCCACCAACGTATTTTCTAACTTAGGGAATACAATACAGTGACAGTTGGATAGTCAGAAAGTTGTTTGAGTCATGATGAATTTCAAACAAGAAATCCATGCTCATTAATTTGAGAGATTATCCAAGTTCCAAGTAAGACAATTGATTAAGTTCAAATCCTACGCAGGTGATTTTGAAAACAAAATAAGTTTTGAAATATACATTTATTAAAAAGTATTATACTTTTAAAAAGATTTTCTCAAAATGTTTTTCATGAGAAATTGTTTCTCATGGCTTAATCATAAGTCTTGGAAACCCGGATGATTTGCAATGGGCTATGGGTTAGATAGTATGTGTAGAGCCCCAGACCTTTTCACATTTAATGCATGACACTTTCGTTGCCATTTTGCCTTTAAAGAGGTATAATTAATAAATAAGGAAGAAATTGGAAATTCCGAAATGTTCCTTTTCGAAGTACGAACCCAACACAAGTTGAATCGTCAAAATCGGACGAGCGAGTAAAAAGATATGGCCAAAACAGTTTGGACATGTAGGCAACCGATAGCTCGATCAATGGAGCGATCGATCGGAGGCTATCGACTGGTGGAAAATTTTGTATGGGGAAATTTTCCAGAGAGTTAAATTTTGACCGAGAGATCGGTCAAGACACCGATTGCTCGGTAGGCAACCGATCGATCGGTCATTAACACCGATCGCTCGGTACTCGTGTTCTTGCAGAAATTTCAGTAAGGGTATTATGGTCTTTTGGTCGGTTCACTCTTAACTTAAGAGTTTAACCCGAGCCTTTAGGGCTCATTCTCAACACTTAGAGAGATTGGGAGATAAGAAGAGAGGAGAGGGTGATTCCTAAACCTAGGGTTTCCATTTTGGAGAGAAATCAAGGGGTTTGTGAACCCACACTCAACTCAAGCCCATTTTTCTTCAAGATCAAGGCACAAGCTTGTGAGGAGCATCTCCTCAAGCTAGGGCAACAACTCACGGTCGTTTTTGGAAGGAGATTTCTTCCTCACTTGATCAAGGTTGGTACTTCTTACTACCCTCCTAGTTATAGCTTCCCTTTTTCCTTTGTTTCTCCTTGTTTTCCTTCACTTATATATGTGTTATGAGATTGGTGGTATGAATGGTGAATGGAGATGGATGTTGGCGAATGGATGCCGTGTGTATGATGTGATGAACAAATGGGAAAGGGCATTGTACTAATAATGAACATACAAGTGCGATGTGAGCATAACCCACCTAGAAAAGCATGATCTAGGTTTAAGTGAATAATGAACACACCCCATGTTTGATGAAATGCCAAGGTGAACAAAATAAATGATAAATTAAGGGAACCCATGCTTAATTGCTCTTGAAATTTGTTAGGGTTCATGATAGTGTGTTTCTTACATTTCTTAAAATGTGTAGATTATTACTCACTTAAATTGTTATATGCTATGCTTTGTGAATTACCCCAAATTACCATATTTAATTCCAAATGCAAGTATGCACACGATCTCACGAGCACGCATGAAATGACGTGATTTACCGATGTTTTAAGTATGGGACGTAGAGGTGGGGCATATCCTAAGATATGTTTCACTTCGCTTTTGACAAGGGCAAGACAATCATGCCTTGCATAGGGAAAGGTCTCCCATCCCCTCGCATGACATGCATAGCATCGCATGACACGCATAGCATAGCATCGCATGACACGCATAGCATAGCAACACATGACACGCATAGCAGAGCATGGCAGGACACGCACAGCATAGCATCACATGACACGCATAACTCTGCATGGCATGACACGCATGGATGCTAGTTGCGACGGGCTATGAACGGCAACTAGGCATTCACATTCCGCATGGATGCTAGTTGCGACGGGCTATGAACGGCAACTAGGCATTCACATTCCGCATGGATGCTAGTTGCGACGGGCTATGAACGGCAACCAGGCATACCCATCTGCATATAGGGTACTAGTTGCGATGGACTAAGAACGGCAACTAGGCATGTCATTCCGCATATAGGGTACTAGTTGCGACGGACTATGAACGGCAACTAGGCATGTGAACATGTTTAAATTCCGAATAAGCAAGCATGACACGCATAGTATGACATGGCATGCATGATACAAGCATGACAAGCATGACATGGTAAATAAGTTCCCAATTACGCGAAGGGTATTTTAAGTCAAGTCAAGCGCATGGGGTTTTTCAAGGATTTTATCGGCTTTTCCTGAACTGCAAGTATGATTATGAATTTCCTTATTTCTTTGTATGATATTAACTGTTCCTGATTCATATATATATCTATATTGTTTCCTGTGTATGCATTGCTATCTCTTGCTATAACTGTTGGTTAGTAGTTAGTACCCGCTGAGTATTCCATGCTCGGCCGTACTTCTTATGTCGGCAGGTTCTGAGGGAGCTGCTGCTCCATTTGATGTTTGTGCTCCTGGTCCATGGATGGAGGAGGAGTACGTCAAGGAGCCTTTGGAGGAACCTCCCGCAGAGGGTTATCAGTAGGTGGTGTTAGATTCTGAGTGAATTAGCTGTGGGTGAGCATGAGTGATTATATCCATGTATTTTGGCGGGCATGTCCGCACTTTCTTTGCTTTGATTTCTTTGTATTAAAACTTGGACCATGTGTATATACTTAGAGGTTTGTTAGACTTCCGCTGTGTTTTATAGTTATGCTTCCACTGTTATCCTCTATTGTATATGCTCTGTGGGTGTTTTGCAGGTGGTTTGTCAAGCAAGTCATATAAGTCATGATTTAGTCGTCCACGATTCACTCTAACTCCTAGGGTGGGTTTTGGGTCGCGACAGAAGTGGTATGATCTTAGGCTTTAGGTCTCTAGGGTCACTTAGAATCTTATACCACGGCTTGACAAGAGCATATGTTAGGAAACAAGTTAGGAAGGAAGTGAGTCGGGAGCGAGTCTGGTTCCAAGTTTAAGACTAAACTTTAGTCTTAGTCTAAAATGGTTGCTTTAACCAAGTACGGGTCCTAGGTACGCTAGAACACTAAAGTATAAGTATAATGTGATGAATACTTTGATGACTTGATGTGATGTATATTAGTATTATACAACTAATAAAAATTGAATTATTATGAAATCACATTGAAATAAACTGTGGTTTCAAGTTAGACTCATGTGGTGTTATTATTCTCAGGACTTTAGTCATGAGACAGAACACACGGGGTCGTGGACCACATACCAGAGCTTCCTCTTCTTCACGGGATGAGGATGAGCAGCCGGACCTCTCTCAGGTCTTAGGCTCTATTGCTGAGACACTCGCCATACTGGCGGCTCGGCAAGCTATACCATCGTCGGCGGCACCTACTCCACCGCCCGCAGCTCCATTACATCGTACGGCTGGAGTTGAGGCATTCAGGAGATTGAGGCCTCCATCCTTCCATGGGAGTGTGGACCCTCTTAATGCGGAGGCGTGGATCCTCCAGATGGAGAAGATTTTTGCGGTCCTCTCGCCTACAGAGGAGGATAGAGTAGCATGGGCAGTTTTCATGCTAGAGGGTGAAGCCCACCATTGGTGGTTGTTCGCATTGAGGACGCGAACCTTGGACTTGGGAGGAGTTCAAAGATATTTTTTACAAGAAGTATTTTCCGATCGGTGCACGGGAAAAGAAAGAGAGAGAATTCATCAACCTTGAGCAAGGTCCGATGTCTGTGGCCGCTTATGAGGCCAAGTTCTCAGAATTGTCGAGATTTGCGCCTCATATGGTTGCTACTGAAGCAATGAAGGCGAGAAGATTTTAGCAAGGGCTCAAGGATGTTATTATGGAGAAGGTTTCCGTTTTCAGGCATGCTACCTACCCTGAAGTGGTAGACAAGGCCTTATTGGTCGAGGCCAATTCTGAAGCAGTGTCTAAGAAGAGAGAGTTGGCGAGAGGCCAAGCCAGTAGTTCAGCACCTCCAGAGAGGCGGGCTCGTACCGGCCCTTATCAGTATACATGGCCAGCACCACCGATGAGGCCGACTTATGCGGCCCCAGCACCACGGCAGTACGTGCCACAGGCACCTCGACCTCAGGCTCTCCCGGCCCCATGGCCAGTTGCACCTCAGGTGGCGAGATATGATCCACCTCAGGCCCCTCCTACCCGCACACACGAGGCCTGCCCTTCATGCGGCCGAAGGCACCCAGCAGGGGATTGCCCAAGAGCATTGGGTGGATGTTTTCACTGTGGTCGCCAGGGCCACGTGATCAGTGATTGCCCTACCCGGCATTTACCAGGCCAGTCTCAGGGGATTAGGCCACCTGGACGCCCAGCAGGATCATATCAGGCGTCATCTCAGACTACCCGGTCTACTCCTCATTCTCGCCAGGCGAACCAGGGGCGTGTGTTTGCTTTGACAGAGGGTGATGCACTTGCATCTGATGATGTGGTGCAAGGTACGCGTTTGGAGTTATTTTCTTTATTCGTGATTGTTATGTTATGCAATATTCTTTGTGTACGTACTCGGCATGTTCTATATGTATATATACCTACACGTATACACTGTTGATGCATGGATTAACTCCGCTAGCTAAAATTTCAAGAACCCTACTAGTCAATGAGTATTTGGCTCGAGTGTTGATTGATACCAGGTCTACTCATTCGTTTGTCTCGCCGAGTTTTTCAGAAGGCTTTTCTGAGGAGCCTAGACAGCTAAAACCGGAGTTAGCCATTTCGACTGCCCTCGGCAAAACAGTATTGGCAGATAAAGTGTATAGAAATAGTGTGGTCCAAGTTGGAAGCCACGAGTTGGCGGTTGATCTCATCGTCCTTGGATTCCAAGACTTTGATGTTATATTGGGAATGGATTGGTTAGCAGCGCATCATGGGCATGTAGCTTGCTTTGAGAAGATGGTACTCTTCAAGCCGGTAGAAGGAAAACCATTTCACTTTCGGGGGTTGAAAGGTAGAGATATCGCTCGTTTTACGGCGTTGAGCTTAGCTAACCCCGAGGCAAAGGACTCATCGACAATTCCTGTCGTGAGTGAATTCCTGGATGAGTTTCCAGAGGAGTTGCCAGGATTACCTCCAGACAGGGAGATTGAGTTTGTGATCGAGCTTGCACCAGGCACAGCTCCCATCTTTCGGGCTCCGTATAGAATGGCCCCGATTGAACTTAAGGAGTTGAAGACTCAATTGGAGGAATTACAAGGCCTTGGTTTCATTCGACCAAGTGTCTCACCGTGGGGTGCCCCGGTGTTGTTTGTTAAGAAGAAAGATGGTTCGATGCGGATGTGCGTCGATTACCGGCAATTGAACAAGGTCACTATAAAGAATAGGTATCCATTGCCTAGAATTGATGATTTGTTCGATCAGTTGAAGGGAGCGAGATTTTTCTCAAAGATAGATCTTCGATCGGGTTATCACCAGTTAAAGATTAAGGCGGAAGATGTTCCCAAAACTGCTTTCAGGACTCGGCATGGACACTACGAGTTCTTGGTGATGCCTTTTGGACTAACGAACGCGCCGGCAGCCTTTATGGATTTGATGAACCGGGTGTTCCGGCCATATCTTGATAGGTGTGTGATTGTATTTGTTGATGACATTTTGGTCTATTCCCAGACAAGGGAAGATCACACACGCGACCTACGCCTTGCTTTGGAAATGCTAAGAGAGCACAAGCTATACGCCAAACTTAGCAAGTGTGAGTTTTGGTTGGAAGAGGTGGATTCCTAGGCCACGTTGTTTCTGCAGAAGGTATCTCGGTAGATCCGAAGAAGATCGAAGCAGTTATGAGTCGGGCGAAGCCCAAGAGTGTTACGGAGATACGCAGCTTCCTTGGGTTGGTAGGCTACTACAGGAGATTCGTAGAGGGTTTCTCTAGCCTTGCAGCACCGCTTACTTACCTGACAAGGAAGAATGCGAAGTTTGTATGGAGCGACAAGTGTGAGATCAGTTTCACGGAACTGAAGAAGAGACTTACAACAGCTCCTATCCTTACAGTGCCATCCGGACCTCTTGGGTATGAGGTGTACAGTGATGCCTCACACGTTGGACTGGGATGTGTGCTTATGCAACACAAGAAGGTCATTGCCTATGCATCAAGGCAATTGAAGGAGCATGAGAAGAATTACCCCACGCACGACTTAGAGCTTGCCGTTGTCGTGTTTGCACTCAAGATCTGGCGACATTACTTATACGGGGTGGGATTCTATATGTATACAGACCACAAGAGCCTTAGGTACCTCTTTTCCCAAAAGGAATTGAATCTAAGGCAACGGCGTTGGATGGAATTTCTGAAGGACTATGATTGTACCATTCAATACCACCCGGGTAAAGCAAATGTAGTGGCTGATGCTTTGAGTAGAAGACCTCAGGGGTTGTTAGCACACATGTTGGTTCAAGAATGGAAGCTACTAGAAGATTTGGCAAATCTGGACATCAGTGTGAATAACTCTGTCCGTGGTCCTACCTTGGCAAATGTTACGGTTCGGCCGTACATTATAGATTTGATCCAAGAATATCAAGCCATGGATGCGGAATTGTTGGCTTTCCGGGACAAGGAAGTTGCCAAGGGCAGTGAAGACTTTTCTCTCACTAGTCGGGGTGCTATCACATTCAAGGGAAGGCTGTGCGTCCCAGCCAATGCAGATCTTCGAAGAGAGATTTTGGATGAAGCACACCGTTCGAAGTACACAGTGCATCCAGGGGGTACAAAGATGTACCGGAACCTCAAGAGTCACTTTTGGTGGCGGAATATGTAGCACGGTGCTTGGTGTGCCAACAGGTGAAAGCAGAACACATGCGGCCCGCAGGTCTATTACAGTCCCTTCCGATTCCCGAGTGGAAATGGGAGAACATATCCATGGATTTCATAGTTGGCTTGCCAAAGACGGCAAGGGGTTCAGATGCGATATGGGTGGTAGTGGATCGTTTGACGAAGTCCGCTCACTTCTTGCCTTACCGAACTACTTTCAACTCTAGTCAGTTAGCTGCTTTGTACATCAAGGAAGTGGTGAGGTTGCACGGAGTACCCGTTAGTATTGTGTCAGATCGGGATCCAAGATTCACATCACGATTCTGGAAAAGCTTCCAAGAGGCTATGGGTTCCCGACTTGATTTCAGCACCGCTTTTCATCCACAGACGGATGGACAAACCGAGAGAGTGAACCAAGTCAGTGAAGACATGCTTCGGGCTTGTATGTTGGATTTCAGAGGCAAGTTGGGAAGAGCACTTGCCTTGGTTGAATTCACCTATAATAATAGCTATCAGACAAGTATCCAAATGGCACCATTTGAGGCCTTGTATGGGCGAAGTTGTAGGTCTCCTCTCTATTGGGATGAGGTAGGAGAAAGGAAAGTACTTGGTCCGGAGTTGATTGAGCAAACTGCGTGCAAGCACAGTTAAGATCATTCGGGATCGATTGAAAGCCGCTCACGATCGCCAGAAAAGTTATGCGGACAACGCGCCGTAGGACTTGGAATTTCAAGTAGGGGATCAAGTTTTTGTGAAAGTATCTCCTAGCAAGGGATCATGAGATTTGGAAAGCGAGGCAAGCTCAGTCCTCGGTATGTTGGGCCTTTTGAGATTATCACGCGAGTTGGTGAGGTTGCTTACAGGGTAGCTCTCCCACCTCACATGGCCGCAGGTTCACAACGTTTTCCATGTGTCTATGCTTCGGAAGTACATTGCGGTCCTTCGCATGTCATAGACTTGGAACCAGTTGAGATTCGAGAGGCCCTCACTGATTGAAAAAGCACGGTTTCAGATTTTTGGATCGAAAGAGATCAAGTGCTCACAACAAGACAATCCCTTGGTTCTTGTGCAATGGCAACACCATGCTCGGGAAGAAGCTACATAGGAGCGTGAAGCCGAAGTCAAAGCGAAGTACCCAGAATTATTTGAAATGAGTTTGTTGCATAAGACTTGTAATTTTCTTTTGGTTTGTAATGCAAGTAGCATCTAATTTCGAGGAAGAAAATTTTTGTAAGGGGGAGGATGTAGAGCCCCGGACCTTTTCACATTTAAGGCATGACACTTTCGTTGCCATTTTCCTTAAAGAGAGGAATAATTAATAAGAAATAAGGAAGAAATTGGAAATTCCGAACGTAGAAATGTTCCTTTCGAAGTACGAACCCAATGCAAGTTGAATCGTCAAAATCGACGAGCGAAGTAAAAGACCACACTGGCACAAAAACAGTGGGAAATGTAGGCAACAATCGCTCGATCCAATGAGCGCGATTGGTCCAAAACGAGCGACGGCGGCTAGCGACTTGGTGGAAAATTTTGTATGTGGAATTTTCAGAGAGTTAAATTATTTTACCGAGAGACGGTAAAGACAACGAGCGATCGGTAGCAACCGATCGATCGGTCATTACCAAAAACGCGATCACGATCGGGTCTCGTGTTTCTTGCAGAAATTTTAGTAAGGGTATTACGGTCTTTGGTAGGTTCACTCTTAACTGAAGAGTGTAACCCGAGTTTAGGGCTATTCTCAACAACTTAGAGAGATTGGGAGATAAGAAGAGAGGAGAGGGTGAGTCCTAAACCTAGGGTTTCCATTTTGGACGAGACATCACTGGGTTGATGAACCCCACACTCAACTCAAGCCCATTGTTCTTCAAGATCAAGGCACAGCTTGTGAGGAGCATTCCTAAGTAGGGCAGCAACTCACGGTCGTTTTTGGAGGGGATCTTCCTAACTGATCAAGGTAGGTAATTCTTACAAACACCTTAGTTAGCGATTACTTTTGCCTGTGTTTCTCCCGTTTTACTTCACTATATTGTGTTATGAGATGGGGGGTCTGAATGGGGAATGGAGATGGAGTTGGCAATGGATGCCGTGGGAGACTGTGAATGAATAAATGGGGAAAGGATGTACTAATATGAACATACAAGGTGATGGGCGCATAAACCCACTAGAAAAGCAGGATCTAGGTTTAGAGGAATAAATGAACACCCCCCCAGTTTGAAGAAATTCAAGTGGAACCAAATAATGTAAAGTAATGGGATACCCATGCTTAATTGCTCTTGAAATTTGTTGGGTTCGGATAGTGTGTTCTTACATTTCTTAAATGGGTAGATTATTACTAAACTAAATTGTATCTGCTATGCTTTGGGAACGCTGTATAGATTCCAAATTGCAAGTAGGCACACGATATCACGAGCACGAGAATGAGAGGAGTATGCAGATTGTTTTACGTATGGGACGTAGAGGGTGGATTATACTAGATATGGTTCACCCTTCGCTTTTGACAAGGGCACAAGACAATCGATACCTTGCAAGATAGGAAAGAGGTCTCCAAGCCTGCATGACATGCATAGCTGAAGACACGCATAGATAGCATGGCATGACCCGCGCATAGACATGCACACATGGACACCAATAGATAGCATTGCGCAGGACACGCATAGCTATAGCATACATGACACGCATTATAAAACATCGAATGGCATGACACGTATGGAGCTAGTTGCAGACGGGCTAGTGACAGCAAAACTAGGATCCACATTCCGCCATGGATATAGTTGAGAGGGCTATGCATGGCGAAAAGGTCATATACCGTTCATTCAGCATAGGGTCATAGTTAGCGACGGACTAATGAACGGCAACTAAGGCATGTGCACTTGTTTAATCCGACAGCAGATAAGCAAGCATGATACACGAAGTGCCACGCATAGGTAAGACAAGTGGAACGAGATGATACAAAGGTGACAAGCATGGACACACGGTAAATAAGTTCCTCGAAATACGCGAAAGGCGTATTTTAAGTCAAGTCAAACGTGGGGTTTTACGTAACGGGTTCATCGGCTTTTCATGGAAACATGCAACGTTAGGAGCTTTAGAATTTCCTTATTTCTTGGTATTATTAAACACCGTTCAATGATTAATCTAATCATATGTTTCCGTTATGCATTGCTATCTATTGCTTAACTGGGTTGTAGTTAGTCCCCGCTGCGTATTCCAGGCTCGGCCGCGTACTTCTATAGTCGGGCCGGTCTGAGGGAGACTGGCGTCCATTGAGGTTGTGTCCTGTCAATGGATGGAGGGAGGGTAACGTCAAGGAGCCTTGTGGAGGAACGCCGCAGAGGGTTAT
>CM026555.1:11350171-11390516 GCA_015143295.1 Tetracentron sinense | reverse complement strand
TTTATGTATGTTGCGGCAGTCCGCCGTTCGGTTGGGGATCTTTTTGTTAACTGGATCACTGTTATAACTTGAGGGTTTTGGTTTCAGGGCTTCATGGGTGTATGTGGAAGGATGGGTCCCCGCTGTGTGTAGCCACCGGACTTGTCATCTTTATGAATGCACGCTCGTAGCGACGTGGCCTGTCGTAGTGTAATTTAAATAATAGGGAAAATCGAAATCCGAAACGCCGAAATGTTCGTTTTCGAAAGACGATCAACGCAAGTTGAAGCGTCCGAATCCGCAGCGCGTCAACAGATTATGGTGCCAAAACAGTCCAGACTCCGATGCACCGCTCGCTCGTATCCGTCATCATCATCGGATCCATAACCGATTTCGATCGACACTTTCATCTCACTGGCAAATTTTGTATGGGAACGTTTACCAGAGAGTGATTTTTGACCGTCGCTCGCTCAATACACACCGATGCTCGAGATATGCCACAGCTCGCTCGTTCATTACCCGATCGCTCGTCTTCGCGTGTGTGCAGAATTTCAGTAGGGCTTGTTTGGTCCTTTGGCATTCACCTGCTTTTTAAGCCTTGCACGAGCCTAAGGGTTTCATACCCGTAGGCAGATATGTGAGAGGTGGGGAAGGAAAGGGTTCTAACCTAGGGTTTCATCTATGAGAGTGATCAGGTTTAAACACCCAAACTACCCCAAAAGGCGTATTCGTCAATCCCCCAAACCCCTCAAACTCGGGTGGCATTCCCATTCCAACTAGGACAGCGACCCTACGGTCCTTTTGAAAGGGTTTCTTCCCCAATAGCTTCTCTCAGTAAGGTTCTCCTACCATTGGCGTTCGATTTCAAGGTTTCTTCAAGTCAAGCCTTGAGTTCAAGGTTGGTACACTCTACTAACTTCCTCGTGATACCTTGATTTTTCTTCCTCAAATATGATGATTTTTATATGTTTTTGTCCCCTTTTTATTGCGTTGTATGAAATCCTATAAATAACATAGATGTACAGATGTCGGGAGTGTGCATCGAGAAAAAATTGGTGGATTGTGGCTCCTGGGTGCCCTTGGTGTGTTGATGTATTTAATAGGGATTGGTATGTGGGAGGCATTTCCACATAATGACATACTTGTGGCTGATGACACCATGCCTAATCCACCCTAATAAAAGGCTATAAATGCTTTCGTGACACCTCAGTGTTTGAGAAAGTTCTTTAAAGATAAGATTTGGATGAGTTAACTTGAATTAAAAATCATGCATTTAGTTCTTTTCTTTCTAACAGCCTATCTGAGTCATGTGCTACATGTCATTTACTTTCCATAAGTGCGCATTCTAAATTGAAATGCTATGCTCATGTACCATCATACTCAAGTATGTCCTCATGCCTACCCACAGTCTACACACCACGCCCTGCATGCTTTCATGAACGGGGTTTTATTTCACTAAGTATTAGTGCATGAGTAAATAAACGAGAAACAACAATATGATCAGGAGGTTGTAGCCCATTGATGTGCGGGTGCTAAGTCCTCTCTGGCTCACCATTCAACGAACTGATATCAGGTAGGGCATATCCTATGGATATTCATCCTGGCTCCAAGAAAGCACACCGCACGGATCAGAACCTGAAGGTGTAGTGTACTAAGACCAGTCGGGCCTAACATCTGTTTTTTCCCCAACACGCAATGAAGATATGCTAGTGTACTAAACCAGGTACGGCACTAGTTAGTTTCCAAGACAAGCATGAAGTGTTAATGTACTAAGACCCGGTAGGGCATTACATCTGTTCCCACAAGTATGCTAGATACGATATCTACGACCAGGTCGTACTAATATCTGTCTCCATCGCGAGAATCTAGAATCTGGGAATGGTGATGATGTACTAAGACCAGGTACGGGCATTGTCATCTGTTCCCAGGCAAACAAGAAAACTCACGAGCAAGTCAACAAGAAATAACGCATAATACTCACTCCCGAGACAAGAACCGGGCAAGAACCTAGTACGTCCGTCCAGTTCATAGTTCGGGTACTAGCTAAACCAGAACCAAAACAGGCAGGTGTGATTCCACGATACGAGAACAGTCATTACTTTTGGATACGAAGTTACAATGCATGAGTTGATGTTCATGATTCACTTATGTGGTTATGTTGT
The DNA here is from genome assembly GCA_015143295.1 of Tetracentron sinense. Classification (NCBI taxonomy): domain Eukaryota; kingdom Viridiplantae; phylum Streptophyta; class Magnoliopsida; order Trochodendrales; family Trochodendraceae; genus Tetracentron; species Tetracentron sinense. The sequence goes on along the minus strand of CM026555.1, from coordinate 11,388,375 downwards.
TTTAGCTTCCGCGCTCTGAATTTGTATCTCTTGGGTGAACTGTATCATGTATTACATGTTATGCTATTGTTATTACTATTGTTAGTTAGTAGCTTGTACTCGCTGAGTATTCCATGCTCAGCCGTACTTTTATGTCGGCAGGTACATTATGCAGCATATGAACTCTTGCCCCTTGGATCGAGCAGCTCGGGGTGAGCAGGAGATTCTTCGGATGGTTACCTAGATATTAGGAGACGTGGCGTATGGCCAACGGTTGGGATGAGCGAGAGAGAGAGAGACATGTATTTTGGGATTTCCTTGGGGACTTTTCGTGTGAGCTTGAGTGGGTGACTCAAGCATTTGTACTCTTGTGATTATTGTATTCTATCCAGCTATTGATGATGTGGACACTTGGAATTACATTTATGTTAAAGGAAATTTTAGTCTCTCTATTTTTGCATGCCTTGTTATGCTCTCGCCGGTTGACTAAGGATAGGTCACGTCGCCAAGGTATCCTAACTCCTAGGGGTATTTTGGGGGCGTGACAGAAGTGGTATCAGAGCCTAGGCATTAGAGTCCCTAGGGTCACTTAGATGATTGAACAAGGTATTAGAATCACCTTAGAGAGTCGTATTCCAAGTGTGGACTAATCCCTTAGTCCTTGTCCAGAACAGGGTGATTTCAACTGAAGGTACTGTCCATTTACGCTAGAAAACCAAAAATTTTATATACTTATACGATTATGTGTTGAATTGTTATGTGGTATTATGTGATATATATATATATATATATATATGGTGTGCATATTATAGGTTATATGCTAAGTGAAAACCAATGCTGATGAATGAGTTTCCCAATTAGATCCTTGAGTGATGTGACATTCAGGCTAGAGGCTAGCCTATGTGTTAGTTAACAAGGGGATGGAGGATCCCTCGTCATATGCTGTGTTATTAGGTTTCTATAGGGAATTGTTTCCCAAGAGAGGCTATAGGATGGTGCTAGGTCTTACAAGTTAGTGTATTTAGAGTCGTTGCGACAACAGGGACGTGGGTTTTGATATATATACTAGTATGCGTATCTAGTGTAATTGATTGGTTAAACTGTACTTAATGTGTCTTACACAACAAATAAACATAACCCGTACATCACGATATGATGATGAATCCATGTAAGTTCATGTAACCCCTCAACTAGTAGGAGCATATATAGACATCAATATATTTTAACCGACTCAGGGATGCTTGATGCACGCTTCTAAGTACAGATGCGCATTATTGCAGCACGTCCTAGACTCGGTGCTCAGTCCAAAATAAGAAATACATTATAACTTCAAGGATAATCATACATTTCATACATAGCATGCACTCCATTTATCTCATGAGCATCATCAATAACATGCACGTCATACATCACATAAGCATTATGCACGGCATAAGCATCATGCATCACATATGCATCATGCATATTCATACATGGCACGTATTGCATACATGGCATGAACATCACATGCATATCATAGACACCGTATGCACATCTCATGAACATCATTTAGATTTTAGAAGCATCATGCAAGTCACCAGATTAAGAGGATTTTACTTAAATTAACTCAAACAAGTGAACAAATCATTAGTCCTAATCTTAAGCTGGGTAATGTCTTAGGTATGAAATCGGTTAATACCTTAACCAAGCGTGAAACTTAGCTTCGCTAGCAACCTCAGAGTGTACCATTATACTATGGTGTGCATATCTTGATGTATGTTCTATGCTTCGATAAATACCTGCTATTATGGAAATGCTATGTTTGAATGATGATAGTATCCGAGTTAGACTCATGCCTTGCTATCGTCCCCAGGAGTAAACCATGAGACGTGGCAATCGGGGTCGTGGATACCACACTAGGAGAGGTGGAGCGTCTCCTCCTCCATTGGGGGATGAGCAGCCTGACCTCACCCAGGTCTTGGGATCTATAGCAGAGACACTAGCGATGCTTGCCGCTAGGCAGTCCTCTACCCCTACTCCTACTGCGGCACTTGTGCCTACTCCTACACATCATGCCACGGGGATAGAGGCATTTCGGAGGATGAGGCCCCCGGCATTTTATGGTGGCACAGACCCATTGGTTGCAGAAGCATGGGTCAGGCAGTTGGAGAAGTTGTTCTCCGTCTTGATACCTACGGAGGCAGAGAAAGTTGCATGGGCCGCCTTTATGATGGAGGGTGAGGCCGATCACTGGTGGAGGTCCGCCATCAGAACGAGAGACTTGGCTCGAACGGGTCAAGAATGGACTTGGGAAGAGTTCCTAGAGGTTTTCTACAAGAAATACTTCCCGGTAGGAGTTAAAGAAAGGAAAGAACTAGAGTTCATTACCTTGGAGCAGGGGAACATGACAGTGGCAGAGTACGAAGCCAAGTTCTCCGAATTGTCAAGGTTCGCCCCATATCTGATAGCCACAGAGGCAATGAAGGCTAGGAAATTTGAAAGGGGATTGCGGGCCTACATCAAGGTCAGGGTCTCTATGTTCAGGCATGAGACCTACGCCGAAGTTGTGGATAAGGCCCAGTTGGCAGAAACGAATATGGAGGAATTCTACAAGAGGAGAGAAATGTTGAGAGGCCAGTCCAGTGGCTCGACAAAGTTGGAGAGGAGGGCCAGAACGACTCCATACCAGTTCTCTGGACATACACAGGTGCAGAGCCATTCTCTTACACCCCAGGCCCCTCGCCCTACTACTATGCAAGTTACTCGACAGGTTCTACCAGCATCCTCTACATCTACGTTCGGGTTTTGCAATTACTGTAAGAGGAAACACTTAGCTGGGGATTGTCGAGCTCTTACGGGAGCATGTTACCATTGCGGTGACACGGGACACTGGATTAGAGCTTGTCCAAGCCGACGGTCACGCTCTCAAACCCAGGGGACTAGACTCCCAAATCGACTGCCTACGCAACCGGAATCACTCCAAGCTTCGAGGCCCCAACAGCCCATACAGCCTCCACGTCAAACTAATGAGGGTCAAGTTTTTGCTATCTCAAGACAAGGTGCTCAGGCACCTAATGATGTTGCATGAATGCCGAGAGATAGAAATTTTGGTTGTCAAGGATGACTTACTGTTGTGTTTAACTATGTTGCGTACATGTATAACCATATTATGTTATGTTAAGGAACTTTCCTCATTTTTCGTGGGTGAGTAGTGACTTGAAAAGTCTAAGTGCCTTGCCAACGAGCAAGTGTCTGGTCTTGTGTCAATTGAGGGAAGATTCGTGTGTCCTTAGTATAACTAGGTGACAGAGTTCAAGTTGTAGTGAGAGAGGTGCCCCCGCCTGATTAGGCATCATCCAAATTTCGAGGACGAAATTTTTGTAAGGGGGGGAGAATGTAGCACCCCGGACTTTTTCATCTTTAATGAATGGCACTCTCGTAGCTAATTGGCCATTTTCGTAGTGTAATTAATAAATAAGGGAGAAATCGGAAATTCTAAAACGTCAGAAATGTTCGTTTTCGAAAGACGGATCCAACGCAAGTTGAATCGTCGAAATCCGACGAGCGAGTCAAAAGATATGGTCAAAACAGTCCAGACATACAGAGCACCGATCGCTCGGTCCAGTCAGCGATCGATCGGTCCATAACCGATCGATCGGTAGCTATCGCACGGTCAGAAAATTTGTATGGGGAAATTTTCCAGAGAGTGAGTTTTTGACCGGTCGATCGGTCAATAACACCGATCGCTCGGTAGGCAACCGATCGATCGGTCATTAACAGCGATCGCTCGGTCTTCGCGTGTTTGCAGAAATTTCAGTAAGGGCTTTTTTGTCATTTGGGCATTTCACCCTTGCTTTATAAGCCTTGCACGAGCCTAAGGGTTTCATAAACCCTTAGGGCAGATATTTGAGAGAGAGTGGGAGAGGAGAAAGGGGTTCTAACCTAGGGTTTCATCTTGAGAGTGAATCAAGGGTTTAAACACCCAAGATCATCCCAAAAAGGGCGTGGATTCATCAAATCCAACCTCAAACTCGTGTGGCATTCCCATTCCAAGCTAGGGCAGCGATCCTACGGCATTTTGAAAGGGGTTTCTTCCCCAAATCAAGCCTTCTTCAAGTAAGGGTTCTTCCCTACCATTTGAGGTTCGATTTCAAGGTTTCTTCAAGGTCAAGCCTTGATTTCAAGGTTAGTACACTCTACTAACTTCATTAGTGATAACCTTGATTTTTCTTCCTCAAATATGATGATTTTATATGTTGTTTGTCCCTTTTTATTGAGTTGTGATGAAATCCCTATAATAAATAAGATAAATGGATAAAGATGTGGGAATGTGTGAATGGATGGTGGATTGTGGCGAATGGGTGCCGTGTGGGGTGATGTATGTAATGGGATGGATAATGGTGGAAGGGCATTTTCAACATAATGAACATACCTTTGTGATGGATGAAAAACATGCACTAAGCAACCTAAATAAAAAGGCTATAATAGTGATGCTTACCAAGTGTTTGAGAAAATGTTTAAATGACGATTTGGATGAGTGAACTTGAATTATAAAAGCATGCATTGAGTTATTCTTTCTAAAATGCCTATCTTGATCAAATGTGCTACATGTCATTTACATTTCCATATGCTCATCTTAAGAATTGAAATGCTATGCTCATGTGACCATCATACTCAAGTATGTCCTCATGCCTACCACAATTTCTACACACACGCACGCATGCTTGCATGAACTGGGTTTATTTCACGAGTATTAGTGCATGAGAAATAAAACGAGAAACAAGCATATGTCAAGGAGGTTGGTAGCCCAGGGATGTGCGGGTGCTAGCCTCTGGCTCACAAGTTAAACGAACATGAATATCAAGGGTAGGGCATATCCCTAGGATATGTCATACCTGGCTCACAAGAAAACACGACGAGCAAGGATCAAGAAACATGGAAGGGTGTTAGTGTACTAAGACCAGGTACGGGCACTAACATCTGTTCCCCAACACGCATGAAAGTATGCTAGTGTACTAAGACCAGGTACGGGCACTAGTGTATGTTTCCAAGACAAGCATGAAAGGATGTTAATGTACTAAGACCAGGTACGGGCATTAACATCTGTTTCCAACAAGTATGAGAGGATACTAGTATACTAAGACCAGGTACGGGTACTAGTATCTGTCTCCATGCGAGAATCAAGAAATATGGAAGGGTGATGATGTACTAAGACCAGGTACGGGCATTGTCATCTGTTCCCAGGCAAACAAGAAAACTCACGAGCAAGTCAACAAGAACATACGCATAATACTCACTCACGAGACAAGAACCGGGCAAGAACCTAGTACGTCCGTCCAGTTCATAGTTCGGGTACTAGCTAAACCAGAACAAAACAAGGCAGGTGTGATTTCCACGATACGAGAACAAGTCATGACTTTTGGATACGAATTTACAATGCATGAGTTGATGTTCATGATTCACTTATGTGGTTATGTTGTTTTAGCTTCCGCGCTCTGAATTTGTATCTCTTGGGTGAACTGTATCATGTATTACATGTTATGCTATTGTTATTACTATTGTTAGTTAGTAGCTTGTACTCGCTGAGTATTCCATGCTCAGCCGTACTTTTATGTCGGCAGGTACATTATGCAGCATATGAACTCTTGCCCCTTGGATCGAGGCAGCTCGGGGTGAGCAGGAGATTCTTCGGATGGTTACCTAGATATTAGGAGACGTGGCGTATGGCCAACGGTTGGGATGAGCGAGAGAGAGAGACATGTATTTTGGGATTTCCTTGGGGACTTTTCGTGTGAGCTTGAGTGGGTGACTCAAGCATTTGTACTCTTGTGATTATTGTATTCTATCCAGCTATTGATGATGTGGACACTTGGAATTACATTTATGTTAAAGGAAATTTTAGTCTCTCTATTTTTGCATGCCTTGTTATGCTCTCGCCGGTTGACTAAGGATAGGTCACGTCGCCAAGGTATCCTAACTCCTAGGGGGTATTTTGGGGCGTGACAGTTAATATCCTCCTTGTATATGCTCTGTGGGTTTTTGCAGGATGGTTTGTCTAGCAAGTCATGTAAGTCATGATTAGTTGTCCAAAGTTCACTCTAACTCCTAAGGTGGGTTTTGGGTCGCGACAAGAAGTGGTATGAGAGCTTAGGCTTTAGGTCTCTAAGGTCACTTAGAATCTAATACTACGGCTTGACAAGAGCATAGGTTAGGAAACAAGTTAGGAATGAAGTAAATCGGAAGCGAGTCATGATCCAAGTGTAAGACTAAACTTTAGTCTTAGTCAAAATGGTTGCTTCAACCAAGTACGAGTCTTAGGAACGCTAGAACACCAAGGTATAATATTATAAATACACTGATGGTTGTGATGCGATGTATATTAGTATTATACAACTAATACAAATTGAATTATTGTGAAATGGAAATGTGATAAATTGTGGTTTCAAGTGAGACTTATGTGGTGCTATTGTTCTCAGGACTTTAGTCATGAGAGGGGGCACACGGGGTCGTGGACCACATACCAGAGCTTCATCTTCTTCTCGGGATGAGGCTGAGCAGCCGGACCTCTCACAGGTCTTAGGCTCTATTGCTGAGACTCTCGCCATCCTGGCGGCTCGGCAAGCTATACCTTCTTCAGCGGCACCTACTCCACCACCCGCGACTCCAGTACATCGTACAGCTGGGGTTGAGGCATTCAGGAGACTGAGGCCTCCATCATTCCTTAGGAGCGTGGACCCTCTTGCTGTGGAGGCATGAATCCTCCAGTTTGAAAAGATTTTTACGGTCCTCTCGCCTTCAGAGGAGGATAGAGTAGCATGGGCAATTTTCATGCTTAAGGGTGAGGCACACCATTGGTGGTTGTCCGCATTGAGGACGTGAGATTTGACCATGCAGGGTCAACCCTGGACTTGGGAGGAGTTCAAGGACACTTTTTACAAAAGTACTTTCCTGTTGGAGCATGGGAAAAGATAGAAAGAGAGTTCATCAACCTATAGCAAGGTTCGATGTCAGTAGCACAATATGAGGCTAAGTTCTCTGAGCTATCACGCTTCACGACTCACATGGTTACCACCAAGGCAATGAAGGCAAGAAGGTTTGAGCAAGGGCTCAAGGATGTTATCATGGAGAAGGTTTCGGTTATCAGACATGCTACCTACCCTGAGGTAGTAGACAAGGCCTTATTGGTCGAGGCCAATTCAGAGGCAGTGTCCAAGAAGAGGGAATTGACGAGAGGAAAATCCAGTAGTTCAGCACCTCCAGAGAGGCGGGCTCATACAGGTCCTTATCAGTATGCGTGGCCAGCTCCACCGTTGAGGCCATCTTATGCGCCTCTAGTTCCACGGAAGTATGTGCCTCAGGCACCACGACCTCAGGCTCTTCCGGCCCTATGGCCTGTTGCACCTCAGGTAGCCAGGCATGCACCCCTCCGGCCCCTCTGACTTACACATATGAGGTCTGCACTTCATGCAGCCGAAGGCATCCGGCAGGAGATTACCGAAGAGCATCGAGTGGATGTTATCATTGCTGTCGCCAGGGCCATATGATCAAGGATTGCCTTACTCGGCATTTACCAGGCCAGTCTCAGGGGATTAGGCCCCCAGCTCGCCCAGTAGGATCATACCAGGCGTCATCCCAGACTACCCAGTCTACACCTCCGCCTCGCCAGGTGAACCAGGGGTGAATTTTTTCCTTGACAGAGGGTGATGCACTTGCATCTGATGATGTAGTGCAAGGTACGCATTTAGAATTATTCTTTTAACCGCGATTTCATGTTATGCCTTATTCCTTGTGTACGTATGTGGCATGCTATGTATATCTATCTACCTATATATATGATGTTGATGCATGGATTGACTGAGCTAGCAAAAATTTCAGGAACCTTACTAGTCAATGAATGTTTGGCTCGAGTGTTGATTGATACCGGGTCTACTCATTCGTTTGTCTCGCCGAGTTTTTCAGAAGGCTTTTCTGTGGAGCCTAGTCAGCTAGAACTGGAGTTAGCCATTTCGACTCCTCTTGGCAAAATAGTATTGGTGGGTAAAGTGTAAAGAAACAGTGTGGTTCAAGTGGGGAGCCATGAATTGGTGGTTGATCTAATCATCCTCGGATTTCAAGACTTCGATGTCATCTTGGGAATGGATTGGTTAGCAACACATCATGGACATGTGGCTTGTTTTGAAAAGATGATACTCTTCCGGCCAGTGGAAGGCAAGCCATTTCATTTTCGGGGGTTGAGAAGTAGAGATATTGCCCGTTTTGCAGCATTGAGCCTAGCGAACCTCGAGGCAAAGGACTCTTCGACTATTCCAGTCGTGAGTGAATTCCTGGATGTGTTTCCAGAGGAGTTGCCAGCATTACCTCCAGACAGGGAGTTTGAGTTTGTGATCGAGCTTACACCAGGCATAGCTCCTATTTTCAGGGCTCCGTATAGAATGGCCCCTATTGAACTCAAGGAGTTGAAGAATCAGTTGGAGGAATTGCAAGGCCTTGGTTTCATTCGACCAAGTGTCTCACCGTGGGGTGCCCCAGTGTTATTTGTTAAGAAGAAAGATGGCTCGATGCGAATGTGTGTTGATTATCGGCAATTGAACCAAGTCACTATAAAGAATAGGTATCCATTGCCTAGAATTGATGACTTGTTCGATCAGTTGAAAGGAGCGAGATTTTTCTCAAAGATCGATCTTCATCCGGTTACCACCAGTTGAAGATCAACGCCGAGGATGTGCCCAAAACTGCTTTTCAGACTCGATACAGACACTACGAGTTCTTGGTGATGCCTTTTGGTCTCACAAATGTGCCTGCAGCCTTTATGGATTTAATGAACCGGGTGTTCTGGCCATACCTGGATCGATGTGTGATCATGTTTGTTGATGATATCTTGGTGTATTCCCAGACACGGGAAGATCACATGCGAGACCTTCGCCTTGCTTTGGAAATGCTGAGAGAGCACAAGCTGTACGCCAAACTTAGCAACTGTGAGTTTTGGTTGGAAGAGGTGGCATTCCTAGGCCACGTTGTATCCGCGGAAGGCATTTCGGTAGATCCGAAGAAGATAGAGGCAGTCATCAGTTGGGCGATGCCCAAGAGTGTCACAGAGATACGCAGTTTCCTTAGGTTGGCAGGCTACTACAGGAGATTCGTAGAGGGTTTCTCCAGCCTTGCGGCACCGCTCACATATTTGACAAGGAAGAATGTGAAATTTGTATGGAGTGATAAGTGTGAGATCAGTTTCACGGAAATGAAGAAGAGGCTTACCACGACCCCCGTCCTTACAGTGCCATCCAGACTTTATGAGGTGTACAGTGATGCCTCGTATGTTGGACTTCGGTGTGTGCTCATGCAACACAAGAAAGTCATTGCCTATGTATCGAGACAATTGAAAGAGAATGAAAAGAATTATCCCATGCACGACTTGGAGCTTGCGGCGGTCGTGTTTGCACTCAAGATTTGGCGCCATTACCTTTATGGGGTGGAGTTCTATGTGTTCACGGATCAGAAGAGTCTCAAGTATCTCTTTTCTCAAAAGGAGCTGAATGGTGTTGGATGGAATTTTTGAAAGACTATGACTGCACCATCCAATACCACCCGGGCAAAGCAAACATTATAGCGGACGCCTAGAGTAGAAGACCTCCGGGATTATTAGCACACATGTTGGTGCAAGAATGGAGATTATTGGAGGATTTGGCAAATCTGGACATTAGTGTGAATGATACAGTTCGCGGTCCTATTTTGGCAAATGTCACGGTTCGGCCATTCATTATAGATTTGATCCAAGAATACAAAGCCACAGATGCTGAATTGTTGGCTTATCGGGACAAGGAAGTTGCCAAGGGTAGTGAAGACTTTTCTCTCACTAGTCGAGGTGTTATTACGTTTAAAGGAAGGCTGTGTGTTCCGGCCAATGCAGATCTTCGACAAGAGATCATGGATGAAGCACATTGTTCGAAGTACACAGTGCTTCCTAGGGGTACAAAGATGTATCGGAACCTCAAGAGTCACTTTTGGTGGCAGAATATGAAGAAGGATGTTGCGGAATATGTGGCACAGTGTTTGGTGTGCCAGCAGGTGAAAGCAGAGCACTTGAGACCTGCCGGTCTATTACAGTCTCTTCCTATTCCCGAGTGGAAATGGGAGAACATCTCCATGGACTTCATAGTTGGCTTGCCAAAGATGGGAAGGGGCTCAGATGCGATTTGGGTTGTGGTGGATCGTTTGACAAAGTCCGCACATTTCTTACCTTACCGGACCACGTTCAATTCTAATCAGTTGGCTGCTCTGTACATCAAAGAAGTGGTTAGGCTACACGGGGTGCCAGTCAGTATTGTCTCAGATCGGGATCTGAGATTCACATCAAGATTCTGGAAGATTTTTCAGGAAGCCATGGGTTCCCGACTTGATTTCAGCACTGCATTTCATCCACAAACGGATGGACAAACCGAGAGGGTGAACCAAGTCATCGAAGACATGCTTCGAGCTTGTATGCTGGATTTCAAAGGCAGTTGGGAAGAGCACTTTCCTTTGGTTGAATTCGCCTATAACAATAGCTATCAGGCGAGCATCCAAATGGCACCATTTGAGGCCTTATATGGGCGAAGCTACAGGTCTCCTCTCTATTGGGATGAGGTAGGAGAGAGGAAGGTGTTGGGTCCGGAGTTGATCGAGCAAACTGCTAGTATAGTCAAGATCATCCGGGATCGGTTGAAAGCAGCTCAAGACCGTCAAAAGAGCTACACAGACACACACCGCAGGGACTTGGAATTCTAGGTTGGGGACCAAGTCTTTGTGAAGGTATCTCCTAGCAAGGGGATTATGAGATTTGGCAGGCGAGGCAAGCTTAGTCCTCGATATGTTGGCCCCTTCGAGATCATGACGCGAGTTGGTAAGGTTGCTTACAGGGTAGCTCTTCCACCTCACATGGCTGCAGTTCACAACGTTTTCCATGTGTCTATGCTTCGGAAGTACATTGCGGATCCTTCGCATGTCATAAACTTGGAACTGTTGGAAATCCGGGAAGATCTCACTTTAGTTGAGAAGCCGGTCCACATATTGGATTGGAGAGATCAAGTCCTTCGCAATAAAACGATTCCGTTGGTCCTCGTGCAATGGCAACATCACCCTCGACAAGAGGCTACATTCGAACGTGAGGCTGAAGTCAAAGCGAAGTACCCGAAATTGTTTGAATGAGTTTTTGTAAAGGTTTTGTATATGACTTGTAATTTTGTTTCGGTTTGTAATGCAAGTATCGTCTAAATTTGGAGGATGAAATTTTTGTAAGGGGGGGAGGATGTAGAGCCCCAGACTTTTTCATGCTTAATGCATGGCACTTTCGTAGCCAATTTGCCTTTAATGTAGTACAATTAATAAATAAGGAAGAAATTGAAAATTCCAAAATGTTAGAAATGTTCCTTTTCGAAGTACGAACCCAACGAAAGTTGAATCCTCAAAATCCGACGAACGAGTCAAAAGATATGGCCAACACAGTTTAGACCTCCAGACCACCGATCGCTCGGTCCATTGAGCGATCGATCGGTCGATAACCGATCGATCGGAGGCTATCAACTGGTGCACTTTTTTGTATGGGAAAATTTTCCAGAGAGCATGTTTTTGACCAATCGCTCGGTCAAGAACACCGATCGCTCGGTAGGCAACCGATCGATCGGTCATAACCACCGATCGCTCGGTCTTCGCATTTTTTTTTTGCAGAAATTTCATTAAGGGTGTTTTCGTCTTTTGGGCGGTTCACTCATGCCTTAAAGGCTTTGCCCGAGCGTTTGGGGGTTCATTAACCCTAAGAAGAACATTTGACAGATAAAGAGAGAAGAGAAGGGGATTTCTAACCTAGGGTTTGCTTTTGGGAGAGAAATCAAAGGGGTGAAGACCTAGATCACTTCAAGCTCGGTTCTTCTTCAAAGTTCTCGGCTCAAGCTCGCAAGGAGCACTTTCCCCAAGCTAGGGCAGCAACTCACGCATGTTTTGGAAGGGGATTCTTTCCCTCATTTGTCAAGGTCGGTGCCTCTTGCTACCCTCCTAGTTCATACCTTTTTTATTCCCTTCTTCTTTATTGTTTTCATAATGTATAAACCTAAGGGGATGAATGGATGGTTGTGGATGTGAATGGGCGATTGGATGCCGTATGTATGGTTGTGATAAATGAAATGGGGAGGGCATTGTATCCATAATGAACAAACATGTATGATGTGAGTATAACCCACCTAGAAAAGCATGATTTAGGTTTAAATAAATAATGGACACACCCTATGCTTGATGAAATGCCAAGGTGCATAACACGAAGGATAAATTAAGAAAATGCATGCTTAATTATTTATGAACATGTTAGGGCTTATGATAGTGTGAGTTCTTGTTTCCTTAAAATGTCACAAATGCTTATTGTTTAAATTGTGACATGCTATATATTGTGAAATTTTCAAATGTCATATTTAAATTCCAATGCAAGTATGCACACGAGCACGGCATGCATGACATGAATTATCGTTATTTTCAAGAATGAGATTTAGAGGTGGGGCATATCCTACGATATGCTTCACTCCGCTTTTGGCAAGGACAAGACATGCATCTCATAAAGAAGGGTCTCCCTTCCCTCACAAGTAGATTATTTTCCAAGCAAGCATGATGACATGACATGAGCATTTAGGAAGAAGGGTCTCCCTTCCCTCACAAGTAGTTTACTTTCTGAGCAAGCATGATGGCATGACATGAGAAGCATGAGCATTCTAGGAAGAAGGGTCTCCCTTCTCTCACAAGTAGTTTATTTTCCGAGCAAGCAAGCATGATACAAGCATGACACGTATGGCATGACACGCATGACACGATAAACAAGTTTTCAATCACGAAAGGGGTAATTTCAGTCAAGTCAAGTGCACTACGTTTTCAAGGGTTTTATCGATTTTTATGAAATGCAAGCATGATTATAAATTGCTTTATTTCCTTATTCTGATATTAATTATTCCTGCTTTATATATGTGAACTGCTTCCTGTTTCCTATACTGCTATGGTGTTGCTATGACTGTTGGTTAGTATTTAATACCCGCTGAGCATTCCATGCTCAGCCGTACTTCTTATGTCGGCAGGTATTGAGGGAGCTACTGCTCCATTTGATATTTGTGCTCCGAGCCCATGGGTGGAGGATGAGTATGTTGAGGTGCCTGTGGAGGATCCTCAGGACGAGGGCTACTATTAGGTGGTGGTAGATTCTGAGTGGATAGCTGTGGGTGAGCTTGAGAGTTAGATTTATGTATTTTGGCGGGCATGTCCGGACTTTCTTTTGTGTATCTTTTTGTATAACTTGGATCACTTGTATATACATAGGGGTTTGGTTAAGTCTTCTGCTGTGCTATATTTAAGTATGTTTCCGCTGTTTATATCCTCCTTATATATGCTCTGTGGGTTTTTGCAGGATGGTTTGTCTAGCAAGTCATGTAAGTCATGATTAGTCGTCCAAAGTTCACTCTAACTCTTGGGGTGGGTTTTAGGTCGCGACAATTAACCTGTTTTTGCAGCAGATCCGATTCCGGAAATCGGATATTTGACTCTACCTCGAATCAAAATCCGGAAAAGTGATCAACATGAACCTCGAAGAAGGTTTCAATACATTTCCAAAAATTTAAGAATCACTCTATTCCGATCAGATTTGAGCGAACTACAGCTTTTCAAAGTTGAGGGTAGTGTTATGACATTTTGTCTTTTAACACTTAAAACCCTTTCCATCCGTTGTTTTAACAACCATGAATATTCCTAGGGCCTTTTTTATACCATAATACATCCTCTTAGTAACTTATTAAAACTATAAAAGATTTTTGATTTCTCATTTCATAAACAAAAAGAAGATTACAAAGGCTTAAAGCCTTGGTATAAGTTCCAATAGATGGACAAAAGTTTCAGGGCTCTACATCCTCCCCCCCTTATAAAAATTTTGTCCTCGAAATTTGGACGATACTTACATGCGCAAAACCAATAATTTACGTGGTAAATCATAATACCCTATGCAAACAACTCCGGGTATCTTTCTTTGATTTAGGCCTCGCGCTCCCATGTGGCCTCTTCTCTAGTATGATGTTGTCATTGAACGAGAACAAATGAAATTGTTTTGTTGCGCAACACTTGATCTCTCCGGTCCAAGACTTGAATCGGCTTCTCTACTAATGTGAGATCCTCTTGGATTTACAACGGCTCTTGGTCAATCACGTGAGAAGGATCGGAGATATATTTCCAGAGCATCGACACATACCGAGGACTGAGTTTGCCCCTCTTGCCGAACCTCATGATCCCCTTGCTAGGAGATACCTTCACAAAGACTTGATCCCCCACTTGGAATTCCAAATCTCTTCGGCGAGTGTCTGCATAACTCTTTTGACGATCCTGGGTAGCTTTCAACCGATCGCGGATAATCTTGACCTTATTCACGGTCTGCTCAATCAATTCCAAACCCAACACTTTTCTCTCTCCCACTTCATCCCAGTAGAGAGGAGACCTACAACTTTGCCCATATAAGGCCTCAAATGGTGCCATCTGGATGCTCGCCTGGTAGCTATTATTGTAGGTGAACTCCACTAACGGTAATTGCTATTCCCAACTGCCTTGAAATCTAACATACACGCCTTAAGCATGTCCTCGATGATTTGGTTCACCCTCTCGGTTTATCCATCCGTCTGAAGATGAAAAGCAGTGCTAAAGTCAAGTCAAGAACCCATGGCACTCTGAAAGCTCTTCCAGAACCTGGATGTGAATCTTGGATCCCGATTTGATACAATGCTGACTGGCATCCCGTGCAACCGAACCACTTCCTTGATATACAATGCCGCTAACTGGTTCATGTTGAACTAGTCTGATAGGGCAAGAAATGTGCAGACTTCGTCAGATGGTCCACCACAACCCATATTGCATCTGAGTTCCTTACCGTCTGGGGCAAGTCAACAATGAAGTCCATGGAGATGTGCTCCCATTTCCACTCAGGAATAGGGAGAGATTGTAATAGACCCTCCACTCTCATGTCCTCTGCCTTCACTTGCTAACACACCAAGCACCGAGACATGTACTCAGCTACTTCTCTTTTCATGTTCCACCACCAAAATTGCCCCTTTAAGTTTCTGTACATTTTGGTACCTCCAGGGTGCACAGTATATTTGGAACGATGGGCTTCTTCCAGAATATCTCTCCGGAGATCTGCATCGGTCGGGACACAAAGTCTACCCCTGAATGTGATTGCCCCATCACCGTTTGTGGCAAATTCATCACTTCCTTTGTTAATCATCTTATCATGGAAAGCAACCAACTCGGCATCCGCTACTTGCAACTCCCGGATCCGATCTAAGATACACGGCTTCACCGCGATATTTGCCATCAATGGCCCATGAGTAGGAGGACTAAAACTAATGTCGAGGTTGGAGGCATCCTCCAATAATTTCCACTCTTGAACCATCATATATGCAACATGCCCATGTGACTTCCTACTCAATACGTTTGCCACCACGTTTGCTTTACCCGGGTGGTATTGGATGGAGCACTCATAATCTTTCAAAAATTCTACCCATCTTCTTTGCCTCAAATTCAGCTCTTTCTGGGAAAACAGATACTTCAGACTTTTGTGGTCCATGAACACTTCAAACTGCTCCCCATAGAGATAGTGCTGCCAAATCTTCAAAGCAAAAACAACCGCGGTAAGTTCTAAATCATGAGTGGGATAATTCTTCTCATGCTCCTTCAATTGCCTTGAGGCATAGGCAATGACTTTACCGTGCTGCATGAGCACACATCCCAATCCCACGTGGGAGGCATCACTGTACATTACGAATCCACCACGCCTAATGGCACTTTAAGGATGGGGGCTATAGTGAGCCGCTTCTTCAACTCCATAAAGCTTGCTTCACACTTATCACTCCACACAAACTTAGCATTCTTCCTGGTCAAATATGTGAGTGGTGCCGCTATACTGGAGAACTCCTCTACGAATCTCCAGTAATAGCCTGCCAACCCAAGAAAGCTACGGATCTCTGTGACATTCTTGGGCCTCACCCAAGAAAGCTACTTAATTTGGCATATAGCCTATGTTCTCTCAATGTCTCTAGAGCAAGGCGGAGGTCTGGTGCGTGATCTTCTCGTGTCTGGGAATACACCAAGATATCATCAACGAACACAATCACGCATCGATCTAGGTATGGTCGGAACACCCGGTTCATTAGATCCATAAAGGCTGTCGGCACATTCGTGAGGCCGAAAGGCATCACTAAGTACTCGTAGTGCCCATATCGAGTCCTAAATGCAGTTTTGGGAACATCCTCCGCCTTGATTCTCAACTGGTGGTAACCGGATCGAAGGTCAATCTTAGAGAAATACTTTGCTCCCTTTAGCTGGTCGAACAAGTCATCAATCCTGGGCAACGGATAACGGTTCTTCACAGTGACTTTGTTCAATTGCCTGTAATCAATGTACATATGCATTGAGCCATCTTTCTTCTTCACAAATAGCATTGGGGCACCCATGGTGAGACACTCGGTCTTATGAATCCTAGGCTTTGTAATTCTTCCAACTGAGACTTTAACTCCTTGAGTTCAATCGGGGCCATCCTATAGGGAGCCCTAGAGATCGGAGTAGTGTCGGGCGCAAGCTCTATCATGAATTCGATCTCTCTAACTGGAGGTAACTCAGGTAACTCCTCTGGAAATACATCCAGAAATTTACTCACCACAGGAATGGTAGATGAGTCTTTTACCTCCGGGTTTGCTAGACTCAACGCCGCGAAACGAGCGATGTCTTTACTCCTCAATCCTCTGAAATGGAATGGCTTCCCTTCCACTAGCTTGAAATTCACCGTTTTCTCAAAGCAAGCCACATGGCCATGGTGTGCGGCTAGCCAATCCATCCCCAAAATGACATCAAAGTCTTGGAATCCAAGGATGACAAGATCGGCCACAAGCTTGCGATTCCCAACCTGAACCACACTACCTCTATATACTCTACTTGCTATAACTGTCTTGCCAAGCGAGTTGAGATGGACAACTCCAGTTCCAACTGACTAGGTTCTGCGGAAAAGTCTTGGGAGAAACTCGGCGAGACAAATGAATATGTCGACCCGGTGTCAATCAATACGCGAGCCAAACATTCATTAACTACTAATGCTCCTGAAATTTACAACTAACTAAAGTCAATCCATCGAACAAGTATATATATATTTATATATAGCATGTGATACACAATATGCAAGTAAAACATAACCACAATCATCACTACTCAATTAAAACCTTAAACTCGTACCTTGCACAACATCCTCTTATGTCCGTGCATCTCCCTCCATAAGAGCGAAGGCTCGCCCCTGCCTCACCTAGTGAGGTGGCAGTGCAAACCTCGCGGGCTGGGAGGACACTTGGTAGGATGCTACTGGTCGAGCTGGGGGCCTACTCCCCTAAGACTGGCCTGGTAAGTGCCTGCTTGGGCAATCCTTAATCATGTGGCCCTGGTGACCACAATGAAAGCATCCTCTTGACGCCTTCCGGTAATCTCCAGTCTGATGCCTTCTACCACAAAGAGAGAAAATCTCATATGTGAATGCTGGGGCCACTGGAGGAGCAGGTCGCACAGTCTGAGTAAATGCTGGGGCCACTACCTGCGGTCTGGGTGCCTGGGGCATATAAGGCCATGGAGCAGGTGGTGCAAATGATGGCCTCTGAGGTAGCACTGGCCAAGAATACTGATATTGTCACGTCCCAAAACCCACCCTAGGAGTTAGAGTGAATCTTGGACGACTCAATCATTACTTACATGACTTGCTTGACAAACCAACCTGCAAAAAACCACAGAGTATATACAATAGAAGACATTATAGCGGAAACATAACTATAAAACACAGCGGAAGTCTAACAAACCTCTAAGTATATACATATGGTCCAAGTTTATACAAAAAGTAACCAGAAGAAAGTGCGGACAGACCCGCCAAAATACATGGATATAATCTCTCATCTCACCCACAGCTAATCCACTCAGAATCTACAACCACCTAATGGTAACCCTCTACTGGAGGTTCCTCAAAAGGCTCCTCGACGTACTCCTCCTCCACCCATTGACTCGGAGCACAGATATCAAATGGAGCTGCTGCTCCGCCGTCACCTGCCGACAGAAGAAGTACGGCTGAGCATGGAATACTCAGCGGGTACTAAGCACTAACCAACAGTCATAGCATACAGATAGCATACATAAAGGATGAAGCAAGTTGCATATATAGAACAGGAACAATTTATATCATACAAGGAAGTAAAGCAATTTATATTCATGCTTGCATTCAGAAAGACTGATAAAACCCTTGCATTCATGCAGAATGTGAATGCCTAGTTGCCGTTCATAGCCCGTCGCAACTAGCATTCATGCAGAATGTGAATGCCTAGTTGCCGTTCATAGCCCGTCGCAACTAGCATCCATGCGGAATGTGAATGCCTAGTTGCCGTTCATAGCCCGTCGCAACTAGCATCCATGCGGAATGTGAATGCCTAGTTGCCGTTCATAGCCCGTCGCAACTAGCATCCATGCGGAATGTGAATGCCTAGTTTCCGTTCATAGCCCGTCGCAACTAGCATCCATGCGGAATGTGAATGCCTAGTTGCCGTTCATAGCCCGTCGCAACTAGCATCCATGCGGAATGTGAATGCCTAGTTGCCGTTCATAGCCCGTCGCAACTAGCATCCATGCGTGTAATGCCATGCAGAGTTATGCGTGTCATGTGATGCTATGCTATGCGTGTCATGCGATGCTATGCATGTCATGCGAGGGGATGAGAGACCTTTCCCTATGCAATGCATGATTGTCTTGCCCTTTGTCAAAAGCGAAGTGAAACATATCTTAGGATATGCCCCACCTCTACGTCCCATACTTAAAACATCGGTAAATCACGTCATTTCATACGTGCTCGTGAGATCGTGTGCATACTTGCATTTGGAATTAAACGTGGCAATTTGGGGTAATTCACAAAGCATAGCATATAGCAATTTAAGTGAGTAATAATCTACGCATTTTAAGAAATGTAGGAAACACACTATCATGAACCCTAACAATTTAAAGAGCAATCAAGCGTGGGTTCCCTTAATTTATCATTTATTTTGTTCACCTTGGCATTTCATCAAACATGGGGTGTGTTCATTATTCACTTAAACCTAGATCATGCTTTTCTAGGTGGGTTATGCTCACATCACACTTGTATGTTCATTATTAGTACAATGCCCTTTCCCATTCGTTCATCACATCATCCACACGGCATCCATTCGCCAACATCCATCTCCATTCACCATTCATACCACCAATCTCATAACACATATATATGTGAAGGAAAACAAGAAGAAATAAAGGAAAAGAGAAGCTATAACTAGGAGGGTAGTAAGAAGTACCGACCTTGAACAATGAGGAAGAAATCCCCCTTTCAAAACGACCGTGAGTTGCTGCCCTAGCTTGAGGAGAGTGCCCCACACGAGCTTGAGCCGAGATCTCGAAGAAAATGGACTTGAGGTGAGTGTGGGTTCACAACCCTTTGATTTCTCCTCCAAAAATCAAACCCTAGGTTAAGGATCGCCTTCTTCTCCTCTCCTTAGCTCTCAATCTTCTAAGTATTGTAAAATAAGCCCTAAAGGCTCGGGCAAGACTCTTAAGGTAAGAGTAAACTGCCCAAAAGACTAAAACACCCTTACTAAGTTTTCTGCAAAAAAAAACGCGAGTACCGAGCGATCGGTGTTAATGACCGATCGATCGGTTGCCTACCGATCGATCGGTTTCATAACCGAGCGATCGGTTAAAATTTCACTCTCTGGAAAATTTCCCCATACAAAAATCTCGACCAGTCGATAGCCTCCGAGCGATCGGTTTTGGACCGATCGATCGCTCCATGGACCGAGCGATCGGTGGTCTGCAGGTCCAAACTGTTTTGGCCATAACTTTTGACTCGTTCGTCCGATTTCGACGATTCAACTTGCGTTGGGTTCGTACTTCGAAAACGAACATTTCTAACGTTTTGGAATTTCCAATTTCTTCCTTATTTATTAATTATACCTCTTTAAAGGCAAAATGGCAACGAAAGTGTCATGCATTAAATGTGAAAAGGTCCGGGGCTCTACATCCTCCCCCCCTTACAAAAATTTCGTCCTTGAAATTTAGACGCTACTTGCATTACAAACCAAGAAGAAAATTACAAGTCATATACAAACTTATACAAAAACTCATTCAAATAATTCTGGGTACTACGCTTTGACTTCGGCTTCACGCTCCCATGTAGCTTCTTCCCGAGCATGGTGTTGCCATTGCACTAGAACCAAAGGGATAGTCTTGTTGCGAAGCACTTGATCTCTTCGATCCAAAAGCTAAACCGGCTTTTCAATCAAGGTGAGGTCCTCTCGAATCTCCAACGGTTCCAAGTTTATGACATGCGAAGGATCCGCAATGTACTTCCGAAGCATAGACACATGGAAGACGTTATGAACTGCGGCCATGTGAGGTGGGAGAGCTACCCTGTAAGCAACCTCACCAACTCGCGTGATAATCTCAAAAGGCCCAACATACCGAGGACTGAGCTTGCCTCGCTTTCCAAATCTCATGATCCCTTTACTAGGAGATACTTTCACAAAAACTTGATCCCCTACTTGAAATTCCAAGTCCCTACGGCGCGTGTCCGCATAACTTTTCTGGCGATCTTGAGCGGCTTTCAATCGATCCCGAATGATCTTAACTGTGTTTACAGTTTGCTCAATCAATTCTGGACCAAGTAATTTCCTTTCTCCTACCTCATCCCAATAGAGAGGAGACCTACAACTTCGCCCATACAAGGCCTCAAATGGTGCCATTTGGATACTTGCCTGATAGCTGTTATTGTAGGCGAATTCAACCAAAGGCAAATGCTCTTCCCAACTGCCTCTGAAATCCATCATACAAGCCCGAAGCATGTCTTCAATGACTTGGTTCACTCTCTCGGTTTGTCCATCTGTCTGTGGATGAAAAGCGGTGCTGAAATCGAGTCGGGAACCCATAGCCTCCTGGAAGCTTTTCCAGAATCGTGATGTGAATCTTGGATCCCGATCCGACACGATACTGACAGGCACTCCGTGCAACCTCACCACTTCCTTGATGTACAAAGCAGCTAACTGACTAGAGTTGAAAGTAGTTCGGTAAGGCAAGAAGTGAGCGGACTTCGTCAAACGATCCACTACTACCCATATCGCATCTGAACCCCTTGCCGTCTTTGGCAAGCCAACTATGAAATCCATGGATATGTTCTCCCATTTCCACTCGGAAATCGGAAGGGACTGTAATAGACCTGCGGGCCGCATGTGTTCTGCTTTCACCTGTTGACACACCAAGCACCGTGCTACATATTCCGCAACCTCCCTCTTCATATTCCGCCACCAAAAGTGACTCTTGAGGTTCCGGTACATCTTCGTACCCCCTGGATGCACTGTGTACTTCGAACGGTGTGCTTCGTCCAAAATCTCTCTTCGAAGATCTGCATTGGCTGGGACGCACAGTCTTCCCTTGAATGTGATAGCACCCCGACTAGTGAGAGAAAAGTCTTCACTGCCCTTGGCAACTTCCTTGTCCCGGAAAGCCAACAATTCCGCATCCATGGCTTGATATTCTTGGATCAAATCTATAATGTACGGCCGAACCGTAACATTTGCCAAGGTAGGACCACGGACAGAGTTATTCACACTGATGTCCAGATTTGCCAAATCTTCTAGTAGCTTCCATTCTTGAACCAACATGTGTGCTAACAACCCCTGAGGTCTTCTACTCAGAGCATCAGCCACTACATTTGCCTTACCCGGATGGTATTGAATGGTACAATCATAATCCTTCAGAAATTCCATCCAACGCCGTTGCCTTAGATTCAATTCCTTTTGGGAAAAGAGGTACTTGAGGCTCTTGTGGTCCGTATACACATAGAATTCCACCCCGTATAAGTAATGTCGCCAGATCTTGAGTGCAAACACGACTGCGGCAAGCTCTAAGTCGTGCGTGGGGTAATTCTTCTCATGCTCCTTCAATTGCCTTGATGCATAGGCAATGACCTTCTTGTGTTGCATAAGCACACATCCAAGTCCAACGTGTGAGGCATCACTGTACACCTCATACCCAAGAGGTCCGGATGGCACTGTAAGGACAGGAGCTGTAGTAAGCCTCTTCTTCAGTTCCGTGAAACTGATCTCACACTTGTCGCTCCAAACAAACTGCGCATTCTTCCGTGTCAGGTGAGTAAGCGGTGCTGCAAGGCTAGAGAAACCCTCTACGAATCTCCTGTAGTAGCCTGCCAGCCCAAGAAAGCTGCGTATCTCAGTAACACTCTTGGGCCTCGCCCAACTCATAACAGCTTCTATCTTCTTCGGATCAACGGAGATGCCTTCCGCGGAAACAACGTGGCCTAGGAATGCCACCTCTTCCAACCAAAACTCACACTTGCTAATTTTGGCGTATAGCTTGTGCTCTCTTAACATTTCCAATGCAAGGCGAAGGTCGCGTATGTGATCTTCCCGTGTCTGGGAATAGACCAAAATGTCATCAACAAATACAATCACGCACCGATCTAGGTATGGTCGGAACACCCGGTTCATCAAATCCATAAAGGCTGCCGGCGCGTTCGTGAGACCAAAAGGCATCACCAAGAACTCATAGTGCCCATATCGAGTCCTGAAAGCAGTTTTGGGAACATCTTCCACCTTAATCTTCAACTGGTGATAACCCGATCGAAGATCTATCTTTGAGAAAAATCTTGCTCCCTTCAACTGATCGAACAAGTCGTCAATCCTAGGCAATGGATACCTATTCTTTATAGTGACTTTGTTCAATTGCCGGTAATCGACACACATCCGCATCGAACCATCTTTCTTCTTGACAAACAACACTGGGGCACCCCACGGTGAGACACTTGGTCGAATGAAGCCAAGGCTTTGTAATTCTTCCAACTGAGCCTTTAACTCTTTGAGTTCAATAGGGGCCATTCTATACGGAGCCCTGCAAACAGGAGCTGTGCCTGGTGCAAGCTCGATCATAAACTCAATCTCCCTGTCTGGAGGCAATCCTGGCAACTCCTCTGGAAATACATCCAGGAACTCACTCACAACCGGAATAGTTGATGAGTCCTTTGCCTCGGGGTTAGCTACGCCCAACGCCGCAAAACGAGCAATAGATCTGCTTTTCAACCCGCGAAAGTGGAATGGTTTTCCTTCTACTGGCTTGAAGAGTACCATTTTCTCAAAGCAAGCTACATGCCCATGATGTGCTGCTAACCAATCCATTCCCAATATAACATCAAAGTCTTGGAATCCAAGGACGATGAGATCAACCGCCAACTCGTGGCTTCCAACTTGGACCACACCATTTCTATACACTTTATCTGCCAATACTGTTTTGCCAAGAGGAGTCGAAATGGATAACTCCGGTTCTAGCTGACTTGGCTCCCCAGAAAAGCCTTCTGAAAAACTCGGCGAGACAAACGAATGAGTAGACCCGGTATCAATCAACACTCGAGCCAAATACTCATTGACTAGTAGGGTTCCTGAAATTTTAGCTAGTTACGTCAATTCAAGCCTCAACAGTGTATACACGTAAGTAAATATATATATAGCATACCAACTACGTACACAAGGAATAAAACATAACACAACAATCACGAATAAGGAAAATAATTCCTAACGCGTACCTTGCACCACATCGTCAGATGCAAGTGCATCACCCTCTGTCAAGGCAAAAACTCGCCCCTGGTTCGCCTGGCGAGCCTGAGGTGTAGACCGGGTAGTCTGAGATGACGCCTGATATGATCCTGCTGGGCGTGCTGGTGGCCTAATCCCCTGAGACTGGCCTGGTAAATGCCGGGTAGGGCAATCCCTGATCAC
Organism: Tetracentron sinense; assembly: GCA_015143295.1. Lineage (NCBI taxonomy): Eukaryota > Viridiplantae > Streptophyta > Magnoliopsida > Trochodendrales > Trochodendraceae > Tetracentron > Tetracentron sinense. Next base: position 11,364,547 of record CM026555.1, on the reverse strand, counting down.
GTGGCCCTGGCGACCACATTGAAAACATCCACCCGATGCTCTTAGGCAATCCCCAGCTGGGTGCCGTCGGCCGCATGAAGGGCAGGCCTCGTGTGTGCAGGTAGGAGGGGTCTGAGGTGGAGCATATCTCGCCACCTGAGGTGCAACTGGCCATGGGGCCGGGAGAGCCTGAGGTCGAGGTGCCTGTGGCACGTACTGCCGTGGTGCTGGGGCCGCATAAGTCGGCCTCAACGGTGGTGCTGGCCATGTATACTGATAAGGTCCGGTACGATTCCGCCTCTCTGGAGGTGCTGAACTACTGGCTTGGCCTCTCGCCAACTCTCTCTTCTTAGACACTGCTTCAGAATTGGCCTCAACCGATAAGGCCTTATCCACTACTTCGGCGTAAGTGGCGTGCCTGAAAACTGACACTTTCTCCATGATGACATCCTTGAGCCCTTGCTCAAACCTCCTCGCCTTCATTGCCTCGGTGGCAATCATGTGTGTCGCGAAGCGTGATAGCTCCGAGAACTTGGCCTCATAAGCGGCCACAGACATCGAACCTTGCTCAAGGTTGATGAATTCTCTCTCTTTCTTTTCCCGAGCTCCAACCGGGAAATACTTCTTATAGAACGTGTCCTTAAACTCCTCCCAAGTCCAAGGTTGACCCTGCATGGTCAAGTCTCGTGACCTCAATGCGGACAACCACCAATGGTGGGCTTCACCCTCTAGCATGAAAACTGCCCATGTTACCCTATCCTCCTCTGTAGGCGAGAGGACCACAAAAATCTTCTCCATCTGGAGGATCCACGCCTCTGCTGCGAGAGGGTCCACACTCCCATGGAAGGATGGAGGTCTCAATCTCCTGAATGCCTCAACTCCAGCTGTACAATGTACTGGAGCTGCGGGCGGTGGAGTAGGTGCCGCTGATGCCGGTATAGTTTGCCGAGCCGCCAGGATGGCGAGTGTCTCAGCAATAGAGCCTAAGACCTGAGAGAGGTCCGGCTGCTCATCCTCATCTCTAGAAGAAGATGAAGCTCTGGTGTGTGGTCCACGACCCCGTGTGCCCCGCCTCATGACTAAAGTCCTGAGAAAAATAGCACCACATGAGTCTCACTTGAAAACACGGTTTATTTCAATGTTGTTTCACAATAATTCGATCTGTATTAGTTGTATAATACTAATATACATCACATCAAGTAATCAGAGTATTCATCACGTTATACTTATACTTTAGTGTTCTAGCGTACCTAGGACCCGTACTTGGTTAAAGCAACCATTTTAGACTAAGACTAAAGTTTAGTCTTACACTTGGAACCAGACTCGCTCCCGACTTACTTCCTTCCTAACTTGTTTCCTGACATATGCTCTTGTCAAGCTGTGGCATTAGATTCTAAGTGACCCTAGAGACCTAAAGCCTAAGCTCTGATACCACTTCTGTAACGACCCAAAACCCACCCTAGGAGTTAGAGTGAATCTTGGACGACTCAATCATGACTTACATGACTTGCTTGACAAACCAACCTGCAAAAACCACAGAGCATATACAATAGAAGACATTATAGCGGAAACATAACTATAAAACACAGCGGAAGTCTAACAAACCTCTAAGTATATACATATGGTCCAAGTTTATACAAAAAGTAACCAGAAGAAAGTGCGGACAGACCCGCCAAAATACATGGATATAATCTCTCATCTCACCCACAGCTAATCCACTCAGAATCTACAACCACCTAATGGTAACCCTCTACTGGAGGTTCCTCAAAAGGCTCCTCGACATACTCCTCCTCCACCCATTGACTCGGAGCACAGATATCAAATGGAGCTGCTGCTCCGCCGTCACCTGCCGACAGAAGAAGTACGGCTGAGCATGGAATACTCAGCGGGTACTAAGCACTAACCAACAGTCATAGCATACAGATAGCATACATAAAGGATGAAGCAAGTTGCATATATAGAACAGGAACAATTTATATCATACAAGGAAGTAAAGCAATTTATATTCATGCTTGCATTCAGAAAGACTGATAAAACCCTTGCATTCATGCAGAATGTGAATGCCTAGTTGCCGTTCATAGCCCGTCGCAACTAGCATTCATGCAGAATGTGAATGCCTAGTTGCCGTTCATAGCCCGTCGCAACTAGCATCCATGCAGAATGTGAATGCCTAGTTGCCGTTCATAGCCCGTCGCAACTAGCATCTATGCGGAATGTGAATGCCTAGTTGCCGTTCATAGCCCGTCGCAACTAGCATCCATGCGTGTAATGCCATGCAGAGTTATGCGTGTCATGTGATGCTATGCTATGCGTGTCATGCCATGCTATGCTATGCGTGTCATGCCATGCTATGCTATGCGTGTCATGCGATGCTATGCATGTCATGCGAGGGGATGGGAGACCTTTCCCTATGAAATGCATGATTGTCTTGCCCTTTGTCAAAAGCGAAGTGAAACATATCTTAGGATATGCCCCACCTCTACGTCCCATACTTAAAACATCGGTAAATCACGTCATTTCATGCGTGCTCGTGAGATCGTGTGCATACTTGCATTTGGAATTAAATATGGCAATTTGGGGTAATTCACAAAGCATAGCATATAACAATTTAAGTGAGTAATAATCTACGCATTTTAAGAAATGTAAGAAACACACTATCATGAACCCTAACAAATTTCAAGAGCAATTAAGCATGAGTTCCCTTAATTTATCATTTATTTTGTTCACCTTGGCATTTCATCAAACATGAGGTGTGTTCATTATTCACTTAAACTTAGATCATGCTTTCCTAGGTGGGTTATGCTCACATCACACTTGTATGTTCATTATTAATACAATGCCCTTTCCCATTCATTCATCACATCATCCACACGGCATCCATTCGCCAACATCCATCTTCATTCACCATTCATACCACCAATCTCATAACACATATATAATGAAGGAAAACAAAAGGAACAAAGGAAAAAGGAAGCTATAACTAGGAGGGTAGTAAGAAGTACCGACCTTGAACAATGAGGAAGAAATCCCCCTTTCAAAACGACCGTGAGTTGCTGCCCTAGCTTGAGGAGAGTGCCCCACACGAGCTTGAGCCGAGATCTCGAAGAAAATGGACTTGAGGTGAGTGTGGGTTCACAACCCTTTGATTTCTCCTCCAAAAATCAAACCCTAGGTTAGGGATCGCCTTCTTCTCCTCTCCTTAGCTCTCAATCTTCTAAGTATTGTAAAATAAGCCCTAAAGGCTCGGGCAAGACTCTTAAGGTAAGAGTAAACTGCCCAAAAGACTAAAACACCCTTACTAAGTTTTCTGCAAAAACGCGAGTACCGAGTGATCGGTGTTAATGACCGATCGATCGGTTGCCTACCGATCGATCGGTTTCATAACCGAGCGATCGGTTAAAATTTCACTCTCTGGAAAATTTCCCCATACAAAAATCTCGACCAGTCGATAGCCTCCGAGCGATCGGTTTTGGACCGATCGATCGCTCCATGGACCGAGCGATCGGTGGTCTGCAGGTCCAAACTGTTTTGGCCATAACTTTTGACTCGTTCGTCCGATTTCGACGATTCAACTTGCGTTGGGTTCGTACTTCGAAAACAAACATTTCTGATGTTTCGGAATTTCCAATTTCTTCCTTATTTATTAATTATACCTCTTTAAAGGCAAAATGGCAACGAAAGTGTCATGCATTAAATGTGAAAAGGTCCGGGGCTCTACATTTAGGCTCACTGTGTACTGGGCGACCGATTGCCCAGTACTGGTGATTGATCGTCAGTGCCCAGACTTGTATTTTTGGGTTGTGATGGTGTGTGGACTTCAGGTGGACTGTTGGGGTGAAAGTATGCCTTTTTAATTTTAGATAAACAGTTCTTGGGGGGCATACATCGAATCCCAAGATCTGACTAAGATTCTAATTGATTTTATTCAAGGAGAGTTAAAATCACAATCACTTTTGCGACTTTGAAATTGTTTAGTCAATTCCACGATAGAATGTTAGACCGGCAAAACTTCACAAGCGTCAAGTCTCCTTCGCAATCCACACAGACCTTCTTTTTCTTTAAAGCTTTCTCTAATGGAAGCTAATGGCCCTTCCAAATTTTCAGCTCTAGGATCTTGAAATAAAAATCCAAACTTTATTGATCAAGATGGGTTCTTGATCTTCTTCTTGATATTCAAAACTAGAACACAAGAGAACAAGAATAGGGGGCGAAGGGGGCTGACCGTACACCTCAAAGAGAGAGGAGTGGGCGTGAGATAATGACGGAGGAGAGGAATAATAAAATCTTGAAATTATATTATGTCCAACAAGTTGGACATCCACCCCTTTATATAGATCTATCTTGGATCTTATCCTTATCCTAATCCAATTAGGATTCCCTTAATTTATTTTCTTTTTGATATTTCCCAATTAATTAGGATTAATCATTAATAGAAACAAACTTTATCCATTAGTAACAAACTAACCATATCTTTATCCTAATCCAATTAGGATTCCTTGATTAGCAAGAAACTAATAGAATCCTTGTCCAACAAGGAATCTTTAATTAGTAACTAACTCTAACTAACTAACTAACCTTATCCAATAAGGACATCAGTTATTAGAAACTAATTAAAATAATAACAAATATTATTTCCTCATGGAGTGGGCATCCCACCCTAGGTGGGTCCCACCCCCACACCCCCTAGGGTATTAAACCCTTTTTGGTCACTTCAATTATTCTCTTAAAATAATCCACAATGGGTCCTACCTATTTGGTTTTTCACATCTAATGTGATTCCACCTTTTAGAGCTTCACTATATCATATAGTGATTACTTAGAGAAATTAATTAATTTAATAATAATAAATTAAATTAAATACTTTAAGAAAGTCCTTGTGTGTGGGATCTAAAGAGATCTCCTATTTCCGATTATGGGACCAAGTACTCAACCTTTTGGTTAAAGCATTGTTACTAGGAAACACCTTTCCTACACTCCATTTGGATTATAGAATGTTATCTATATCCCTAGACTTCCACCAATCACAATTAATGTCCATTAACACAATGTGATTAACCTCCAGAAAATAGAGAATTACTTACAGGTATTTCTATCTTAAGATTTGTTTACAGATGTGTCCCTCCACTTCCAATATTGTTATAAGCTTATGAGACAATATCCAATACTGTCTTTAATCCCTAGCTTATATCGAGAACCCATTCTCTTTGATACTTTTAGTCAAACTTGGACTTTCAAAACATTTTAGAAATTCTTTAAAAGAAATAATAATATTAAGTACATTTCTTTTATATAGAAAATAAACTCTTCGATAAAACCATTTCATCGATAAATACCAGCGCTAGGTCTTTCAAGTCCGGTTTTGACAAGTATCAACTCAATATTATTTACTCTGTAAGAGTAGTAGAATCCTTATTGAGCGTACACACACTTCTTCCAGTACAGCGTACATAACCCAACGGGCCTGTATTTAGTCCGGTGTGTTGGACATTGACGATTGGCTACATCAAAGCTACATAGGCAAATACTAGAGAAGATGTCGACCTCTCAGGTTAAGGACAATTTGTCAAATGGACTATCCTAAATATAAAGACAGTATATTTCTAAGGGTATCCACTAAGCGATCCAGTCGCAATATAAGTATTTCTTACTTATATCCACATCTTAGTCAAGAGACCCTTCTCTCAGTGATTGAGATTCATCACTCCATCATATGGAACTAACAATGTGTAAGTTATTAGGAATACATTGTTCAGATGTATCCTGATTAACTTAGAACAATTTTAGGTCTACAAGGAACCGAAAAACCATATCTCCTTAGCAATCAGTTATCAACTAATTGGATGGTTTTCCTACAATGTTACCTAAGGGACAAAGTAGTCTCATCCAATGAGATACTTTTGATATATTACCCAATATAGAAGACAATGTGTGAATGTAAAATATGCATTTATTGATTAAATAGATAAATACAATTCCGGAATGGCTTTCGTGGGCATATATGTCTAACACGGGGATCCAGGGTTGGGTCCCAGGTTGGTTGGATCGTCACCTTGGGGTGTGAAAAATTCTATCTGAGTGTTGTGCAAGGCGATGGAGACATCCATTAGCCTATAAATATTCCCTAACAGGATGGTATATTACCGGATTTGGTCTACGGGCGCGAGGCCCAACTGTTTCAAATCTAACGAGGTTTGGGTTAACTAGGGTTACTCAGTGGTTAGAAAACCTAATCAGGATTAAGGTATAGTCATTTGTGACTGATAGTCAGGAGTGGGTGAATTATTATCCTTAGATCCTCTTTGACTAGGTCAGGAGTGGTGATGTCGTATAGTCCTCCATGACTGATAGTCAGGAGTGGGTGGAATAATATCCATAAATCCTCTTTGGCTAGGTCAGGAGTGGTGATGTCTTATAGTCCTCCATGACTAATAGTTGGGAGTGGGTGGAATAATATCCATAGATTCTCTTTGGCGAGGTACGTGACTGATCGTCAGGAGTGGGTGGAATAATATCCATGGATCCTCTTTGGCGAGGTACGTGACTGATCGTCGAGAGTGGGTGGAGTGTTTTGCATTGGTCCTCTTTGGCTAGGTCTGCAGTGGTCATGTTAAGTGAGTCCTTTGTGACTGATAGTTGGGAATGAGTGGATTTGATATCCATAGATCCACTTTGGCTAGGTCTGGAGTGGTTGTGTTATGTTAGTTCTCCATGACTGATAGTCGGGAGTGGGTGGAATTGATATTCATAGATCCTCTTTGGCTAGGTCTAGAGTAATGGTATGATGTAGTCCTCTATGACTGATAGTTGGGAGTGGGTGGATTTGATATCCATAGATCCTCTTTGGCTAGGTCTGGAGTGGTGGTGTTATATGAGTCATCTGTGACTGATAGTCGGGAGTGGGTGGATTTGATTTCATCGGGAGTGGGTGGATTTGATATCCATCGATCCTCTTTGGCTAGGTCTGGATTGGTGGTGTTATGTGAGTCCTCCATGACTGATAGTCAGAAGTGGATGGTTATGTGATGACTCTGATAGAAATGTTGTGAGAACGAGTTCCCCACCATGGCTGAGATCAGATGATTGGTGTTGATTCTACGGATGAATGTCGGATGTATATTGAGTCTAAAGAATCAAGGTATGGTTTGAATGGGCGTGGGCCCGGTTGGTTAATACGTGTTTCTACAGACTCAGGTGTAAAAGTTGTACATAGGCGAAGGCCCAGTCGATCGAGTTTGTGAACTCGAGAATAAAGTGTGAGTGGTTATCTAGATTGATAACCTGATGTTGTGGATAATGATTGGATGAACTTGAAAAATTAGAGGTCGTGAATCTCAGTTAGGGTGAAAAAGCCCTAAGTGATCTCGGGTCACAAATTACAATATTATATATTATTATAATATGAGAATTATACTAAAATACTATATGGTTATTAATGATTGTTACTAGGTGAAAAATAGCCTAGATGGATTGTGGATTTTGCTAGGCTCTATAACTCACTCCTCTCATTTTATGTCTTCGGATTCTAAAGCAGTTACCAATTGGTAAGGAGCTACGCTTTATAGAGTTTAAAAAGTGTACCGGCACAATTATGGTGTCAAAAGTAAAGGCTAATATAGCTAGTGAGGTAATGCATTTGCTTATGATGTGTTATTGAGATAACCAGTTGTTATTGCTTATGTAAGCTTATAAGAAAAGTTAAAAATTTCAGCATTTTCGTGGGTAAAGTCTTCTGCATGCGTGGTTATGACGAACGGGTACGTGTCGTTAAACATTATTCCTTAGACGCGGGTTCGGGCGTCACAATAAATCTGGTATGTTTAACAATAGGGATTGAGCTTTTCTGTAGGGGTTTTAGTTTTATGCCCCCCTCCCTGTTGTATCTTTCTTCTTGATTTAATAAACTGGTAGGGGTCTACCCAAACCCCCCTCCCCCTCTAGGAGGCTTTAAAAAAAACCAAAAAAAAATTTCCTTCTTCAAAGCCTTTTTCTTGAGATTTTTCTTATGCTTCAAGAACATCCAGAATTTTCTTGTCATTTTCTCAATCTCTTCTTCCTCACTTTCGTCTTCACTTGAGCTCATTTTTGAGGATTTCAAGGCATGTCCTCTTTTAGGTATAGGCTCTTCTTCTTGGATTTCTTGATTCATCATAATTGACTCACAAGTCATTAACGATCTAAGAAGTTCATCCATCGACAATTTGGTGAGATCTTTAGCTTCTTGTTGTGACTTTGGGAGGCCATTCTTTTGATAGAGACTGGAGGATCTTCTTGATATTTTCTACATTGGAATACACCTTACGAAGAGATTTAAGTTCATTAATGATGTTAGTGAATTTATCAAACATAAAAGAGATGAGTTCATTTGTTCAATTTTAAACATTTCATATATATGGACTAATATACTAATATTTTGTTCTTTAATTTGATTATTCTCTTCATAAGTAATTTAGAGTTTATCTCAAATTTCTTTAGCGGAGTCACAAGCCGAGACTCTATTGAACTTTTGTGGACTCAATGTGCAATATAAGTTGAATATAGCCTTAACATTGAGTTGAACAAGCTTGATGTCGGCTTGTATCCATTCATCCTCATCTTTAGGAATTTGAATTCCATTAACAATTTTTGTGAGGATGTGGGGAGCATTAACTATAATTTTTCAACAATTATAATCTAAAGCTTGAATGAAATACATCATTCTTATTTTCCAATCGTTATAGTTTTGCCCATTAAACAATGGAGATCTAGTTGTGGAATGGCCTTCTCTGAGGATAGTTACAAAAACGTTTTCTATTTTTTCCAATTAAAATCTTTTTTTTCTAAGATGGTTAAATCTTTTATAAAAACAGAAACCTAGGCTCTGATAACACTTGTTGCTCAAGGTTTGGACCCTAGAGGGGGGGTGAATAGGGTCTAAGACAATTTACAAATCTTTCTACTTCCCTAAGCAAAATTTCAACTTAACAAGTTAAAGGGAATAGAAATTTAGCAATACTACTCAAACAATATAAAAAAATGTAAAGAGAAGAGTTAGAGAGATGCAAACACAAGTTGACACAAGATATTGTTCATGAGGTTCGGCAACCCGCCTACATCCCCGCTTTAAGTTTTCCAGCTTCAAGGATTCACCACGGTTTTATTAAATCGCAACACTTCTTTCGGGTGAAGTCCAAACCTTGCAAGGGAACAATCCTCCCTAGACTTAATCTAATTTCCGGGTAGTGACCAGACCTTCCCAATCTCTTTCTAGGTAAAGATCAAACCTTACAAAGCTTCCGGCTTCACGGACAAGATTCCCTCGGACCTCTTGATTTCAATACACTCTTGGTAGAAGAGGTTTACAATTTGATTATGCTCCTTAGATGAGGTGATAAAGACCACTCTTTAGAAAATCTCCCAAAGATTGGAGTTGAATAGCTTTGAAACTTGGATTTGGGATTTCTAGGTTGAACTTGATAGATTTGGAAATATAAGCTTTGAGGGAATGATTTGATTAATGGAAAGTATTGGAATTCTTAATTTCCTTCATAAATCATTCCTTTTTTTGCCCAAGAGGTTTTATGGCCGTTGGGGGAACAACCAAAACGAAACTAGCCGTTACAGAGTATTCTGGTTCCCGCAAGATTTTGTCGACAAGATTGGGTGAGCGATTTGATTTCCTCAATGAAATTTTACCAGAATAGAAAACAGTAGCACTGCGGTTAATTTCATTGACGAGATTTGTGGACCTCCATAATTTCGTTAACGAGATTTTTGTTTTCTTCTTGAAATCTCATCTTGGCTTGACCATTATGATGAGAATGAATTCATTGGTCTTATACCTTAACTTTATCATTATTTTGGTCATTCTAAGTTATGTCTAAGATCCTTATAAAGATGTGCAATATTATCTAAGGATCCTATGGTCAAACTATGGCTATGAGCAATTCAACCATCAACCTTTGAGGACTTTTAATAAAAGTCTTAACTCTCTCAACTAAATATAAAACTATAAACCTCCTAAGAGATTCTTCAACTTGATCTTGATTTTCCGTTTGATTTTGTCTTAATGATCATTCAATCTTCATGATGATCCGACTTGAACTTTGGCTTTTGATATGATCTTCAATATGCTCAACTTGATCTAATTGCTTTCTTATGGCTTGATGGAGGAATCCTCTTAAGGCATGGTTGTATTTCCATGTTTTTCCTTTGATATTATGCTAATGCTCTTCATAAGCTGATTTACATTTCATGTAGAACCCCGAAATCCGAGTTCACTGTGCTATGAATAGTACCAGTGAATAGGGTCCTTGTATGGTGCTTATGAAGGCCTAAAGCCTTCCATTTTGTTCTTGGTATTGTGATAAGTCAAGTGAGGGTTTTATATGTATTTATTGAGTCTCAAAAAGGGAGTATAAATATACTCAAAGTGGGTAAAAGCAAGGGTATATGAAATACCCTACGTGCTTAAAGGGTTGTAAGTGAATAAAGTGTGAATAGTACTATAAACAGTGCTTGTGAGGTCTAAGGTTCCCTAAGTGCATGTGAATGATGTGAGGAGTTGATTATAGGATTTAGGGTGTGTGAGGGTACTAAAGAACCTGCCTTGATGTTTAGGGCTGTTAAAAATAAAAAATGGAAGGGTTCCAATAGTTAAAGGATGGGGGAGGTCTTAACAACCCTCAATTTGTGGGGTCCCTAGTTTTGTCTTCACTTATCAGAATCGAGTGATTCTTGAACCATTAGAAAGATATTGAACCCCTCTTTAAAGTTCATGTTTATCACTTTACGAGATTATAAGTGGAAGTTGAGTCAGATGTGGGATTTCCAAAAACTGGTCTGCTGAGATTTCCTAGAACAATTTGCACCAATCCACTTGCGGGCTCATTTAGACCCTTTAAAACTCATAATTGGGCTTTGTACAAAACATGAAAGTTGTTCCCCTTTGAATGTAGAATCCAAATACGATCCCCGAGTCAAAATTTATGGCCGAAACAGCGAGGCAGACAAAATAGGGCAGCTTGAGCGGGAGACCAGCGGTAGACCCCTCCATGCTTTTTTGTGCTGAAACCAACCTTGGGAAGATATTTTAAGGGGTTTTAAGTCATTAGCCAACCCCCTTGGCCTAATAAAGCACCCATTTTCGTGGGCAAGGGTTCACCAAACCCTTGGAGAAGGTTTTGAGGGAAAGAAAGAGAAGTTAGGGTTTGTGAAGGGGGATTTCCTAAAGGTGGTTTTCCAGGCTTAGAGTGAAGCTTGTTTAGCTTCTTGAAGTGCGATCTTCCTTTCTCAAGCTTTTCCAAGTTGGAATTGATTCCACAAGCTTCCTCAAGCTTTCTCCCCCCCCCTTGCTTCTACGGAGTATCTTAAGCGAGGAAACTGTAGGAAATTGGTTGTTGGTGAGGGTAGAGATAATCATACTATCTAGTTTGTTATGAATTCCCTTTGTTGGCACTACTCTATGATGTGTTCCTCCAAAGAAAATCATCTATGTTTCAGAAAGTTAGTTATATCGCTGCTATGATGTATGATACTTTATGCATATTGCCTCAATGCTCATCTAAGTTTTATTTTATGATTTCCGGCTACGCACAAGATCTATGTGCTTAATGTTTAAGATAATTCTAAGTCTAACATGAGACCACAGTTTCACATTGTTATCAATCCAAGTATTCAAAGGATTGCTATTATGGTCAAACAGGTTTTCTAAGTTATAGAGTTCATAAAGTCTCGGCATGTACACAGTCTCCTTTCGCATGAATCAATTTCTATATAAGTTTGGTGTTTCCAACACACACCTTCATAAGACATGCTTACGGAAAACTCATAAGAACTCACATGATTTTTAAACGGGTCATAGCTGCTCACAAGTAAGCTCAAAAGCCTTATTAATATCTCACAAGGCACATGCATATCTCCACAGGCATCATATGTGGCTTCGCACGACTTCCTAAGGTTTTCATAATACTCCTAAGCCCTTTTAAGAACCCATAAGCGACTACATTCAACTGACCTCACGCTACTTCGTAACCTCGTACTACGGTTTCTGTTTTTTTAATCACAAAGCCCACAAGATAGTTTTAATAAGCTATGGCACTTGTAAAGTATGAGTTCTGTAGTTCAGATTTAAAGCATGAAATATGAATTTTAACCCTGCGATGTTAGTGCTATCGTGTCGCATGATATTGTTTTGCTTTATAACATTGTTAAGCTAGTATTTGTACCCACTCTTATCCAGTCAGCAGAATTGTTGACTTCGTTAGGTTCTTGTGGATACACCTGCTCTTGAATAGGTAAGCCCCTTCCTGCTTTGTTCGTGCCATCGCAGCCCGTAACCCTCGCTATGGATCAACTAACCAGAATGATGAACTCTAGACCGGGTTGCCCCTCTCATGATCTAACCTACTTGTGTGTAGTGATCTAAAGGAGAAGGTCCTGTATTTTGAAAGTAGAAAATGTCCACTTTATATCAATATTTTTGGTAGTACTTGTAGTGGTGAGACTTGTCCACTCATGCTTCAAGTTTACTTGTGTTTTTGTTCAACTTGAACCTAATGATATTACGTAAAGTTATTTTAAATCTTTCTTCCTGCGTCTTTGTAGTTATTTGTATTCACTTGTATGCTCTGGCCAGGATGTTAAGTATGCCCTCATGTGTATACAAGATGTTGTTAACACGGCGTCACGAACTAAAGTATTTCTAACTCCTAGGTTGTATTTTGGGTCACGATAGACTTGGTATCAAGCATAGGCATTAGCCCATAGGTATAAGGGTTTTTTCTTTGAGTTGAACTAGAACTCAATGAATCCTACCTTATATGTTGATACTACGACAAGATTTGTATCAACCTTAGGAATTTGAATTCCCAGGTCGAGTTGTTCTCGAGGAACAACATCTCCTTCGAATTGTAGTTTGTCTCATTCGCGGTAGGGGTGAGATTCCGCAACATAGTGGTGGGTTCAAGCTAAGAATTTGGTTTTTCCCTTGGGCTAGTTGTCTTCTAAGCGGAGCGGAAGTTAGGAGCTGGTCGTATTCCAAGTACATCCGCCGTCTACATATTTAGTCTTATCTTAAGTCGGAATTAATGGTCGTGTAACAACACGTGAGAACTTATGCCTCATAGAACCAAGTTTATTTATTTATACGTATTTATGTTTATACCTTGATTTATTATCTATGTCACTTGCGCTTATCTAGCGAGATAATGCTCGTTGTTTTGTTATTTTCAAAGAGCGTTGAATTTCCCTATCGACTCAGGCTTTTCTATTATCCTCAGTATTTGATCAGTAGTCATGGCATCCTAGGGTAGAGGGTATCAGACCTCGAGGGCATAGGGGTGAGATTCCCGTAGGAGCTGAGCAGCCAAAACTTGCCTCAGATCCGCTTGGTCGGGCATACAGCGACTATGGTATGCTTGTAGATAGGGCTAGTACTCCTGTTGTGCTCGTACTTACTACCTCCTCCTTTACCCCACACATAGTACTCTAAGCGTTAGGCTATTCCCCGGCTGTAGAGCAGGATCAAAGGCACTGGCGAAGACTTTCACGGTGCTCCCACTAACTGAGGAGCCGCGCGTTCGAGCGTTGCTTCCTTCGTGATGGAAATTGTAATCCAAGCACGAGTGGAGAGCTGGCCCAGAGCGAGGCAACCGCGAAGGCAGGCGGTCTACCTCTGAACCGTGGGGAGAGTTTTGATACGTTCTACCTATGAGCAGACTTTCCTTCTCCCTCGTTTACAGGATACAAAATGAAGAGAATTTATGTCCTTTGGAGTGTTCCAGGCTGGGAGTATGAGTACCACGTATGACTAGGTGTCCCTACGTTCGTCGGCTTTGTCGAGATTTGCTCCGCATAGTGAACGCTACAACGGTTAGTCGGGGAAAAAGCTTCGAGATGGGGCTCGCAATCTTTCATCTAGGTTCGGGGTCATTTCTTTCAGTAGAAACCTGGATAGGATATTTGTTGGCAAGGCAAGGATTACTAGGGACTTCCGAGGAGTTTTTTTGGCGGTCAAGTAGAACGAGACAGCAGTCTAGTGGAAGGCATGTCCGAAGGCAGTTCAATGGCTCAGCACCGCCTGGACGAGGGCTCAGGACATTTGCTCCCTTTCAGATCTCTCCACCTTAACAGGCTCAGTAGATCCTGTCATTTTTGTTCCACAGACACCGGTTGCGTCTCGCCTCTATGAACGCAATTGCCACTGGATATATCTTGGCCACACCGTAATCGAGCCCTCACAATGAGCTTCCTTCTTCCGTCGTTGGACGATGGATGTTGACCCGCGGTGGGCGCCTCCCTGGGGGGTCAAAACAGGGCGGGGGCAAAGGCGCTCTCGCCGCTCTTGTCCGTTGGGTCGGTCCCGGCGTGAGCGAGGACGCGACGTGCAGGGAGGGCAGTCAGTACGCAAAAAGCTGTTGT
>CM026555.1:11313092-11350071 GCA_015143295.1 Tetracentron sinense | reverse complement strand
CGCGTCGGAAGACTGCAAAAGCGGTAGAGCGGCAGAAGAAAGGGAAGAATGAAACTATTCGCCAGGCCCCAAGACGGGGCACTCGACTCCGATCGGTCTCGGTGTTGGGCGTGAGAGGACGAGGCTGATGGTAGATGTGGGGATTGTTGGCCGTCGGAGATAAGGCCTATTTCCTTCAATCAACAGAGCCAATGTTCGAATCCCCGACCTCAGTCCTTCAGATTTTGAATCCCCAGTTCTTCAACCGATTCAAATACCTTGCATGTCACCAATCCAGTCACCTACCATTCATCCCATGTCAGCGTCCTATACAAATCCCTTTATTCCTGATGAAAAAGAGAAAATTGTCTATACCACCCTTGCCCTGCTGGTTGGCCTACGACCCCAGTTGTATCATCCATTTCCCTCTGGTAAAGGTCTAGTCCAGATTCCATACATTCTAGCACCAATCCACCCCCTTAATCGTTTACCGGCCCCTCAATCTCTCATTATGGACAATGAAAACATCACTCCAATAACCAGGTCAGGAAGAGTTTACCAGCAACCAGAAGTTGAGCTGCCTAAGTCTAAGGGCAAAGAGCAATGTCTGAGTCCTGAGCAACAAAAAGAGGAAGATGTTGCGCTGTTGAAAATTTTGGAGAAAGCGAAGGAATATAATATTGCCCATCAACTTACAAAGCTCCCAGCTCAAATTTCAGTGATGGGATTGCTCTTAACTTCAGAACACCATCGGGAGCAATTGCTTAGGGTGTTTAACAATGCTCATGTCACAAAGGATATAACGCCCGAGCATTTGGGGCAACTGGTAGGTCAGATTCTGGAACCAAAGACCATCACCTTCAGTGAAGAGGAAATCCCAGACAGTGATAAAGAACACACCAGAGCTCTTTACATCTCAGTGCAGTGCAGGGGTAAAACACTTTCAGCAGTTCTGGTAGACAATGGATCTGGTTTGAATGTTTGTACATTAACTACTTTGGAAGGTTTGGGAATGGATATCAGTCATGTCAAGAAAAGACCTATGACAATCAGAGCTTTCGACAATTCAACTCGTCAAAACTTGGGAGATGTCGACTTAAACATTTCCATTGGGCCATCAGAATTTTGACCAATTTTCAAGTGGTTAATGTGCCAGCTTCTTTCACTCTTCTTCTTGGAAGGCCGTGGATCCATATGGCCGGAGCCATCCCTTCGTCACTTCATCAGATAATTAAGTTCATTCAAGGTGATCAACTGATTGTGATTCCGACAGAATCTTTAGCGAGTTCTTTTGGGGATGTCCAAGAATTGGGACAAGGGGCAGCTTTTATGACTTACCAGTTTGAGGAGGTTACTTGTATAGCTCAGCTTGAAAGCAAGAAAAATGAATATATACCAGCAGCAGTGAGGATCATGGAAAAAATGAAGTACAGACCTGGTTTGGGTTTGGGCGCCCACCACCAAGGAATGAAGAAGCGATATGTAGCACCTCGCTACACACCTCGTTTCGGAATAGGGTACAAACCAGAGTTGGAAGATTTCTTGAACAAGCTGACTAAAGGAAAATCATCAGTGAAGTCGATGCCTCCCCCTCCCCTATCTGTTACCTTTCCAACCAGTACCCCCAGGCCATCTGATTTTGAAATCTATAAAAACCTTCCTTTTGAGGAAACAGACCCAGAGCCAACTGTCAACCCTGCACCCAAATCTCAGTCAAAGGACGATCCTGCAAGGTTTCTTGAAATGTTCGAAGTTGCTCAGTTGTTTGAAGAACTCGCTGTTGAAGATGCAGTCCAGATTGATTGTGTGGCAGAGGAACAAGTGTGCACCCTCTCCAGTGCATCGCAAGCATCATCCAGTTCTGTTCCGCTCATACGAGTCAGTTCTTCTCCTCTCGTATGGTGGACTGATCCCATCACGATTGAAGCAGCCAGAGGAAGGCAGGGAAAGAAGGTCGGACTAGTCAGACCATGACCTAGTTTCTTTTCTTTATTTGTTCTTTTCATCTTTAGGTCAAAAAGAGAAAAACCAAAATTTTATTTTCTAGGCGGCTTTGTTAGTCATTTCAAAATAGTCAATAGTCTTTTGCTTTACGCATCTTTGTAAATATTACAAAACATCAGAAAATCAATGAAATTCATTTTCTTTGTCTCAAGACTTGTTTCCTTTTGTATATATATAAAATTTTGGCTCATGATGGTATGACCTAAGTCTCCAAAAAAGGCTTAGTGATCTGAAGTCACCAAAATCAAAAAAAAAAAAAAAAGGAACAATACTCAAATACTAAGACCGAGCTTATTGGTTTGCCAGGGAATTGCCCAGGATAAAGCTAACTCAAATCATGAAATCAATCTTGAACTTTTAGAAGTAGAGTATGACGAAGAGGAAGAAGAGGAACCTCCACAAGAGATCCTCGACCTCCTTGAACAGTACGAAGGGATATGTAAACCTAATGAAGAGGACACCGAGACCATAAATCTCGGATCCGAAGATGATCCTAAGTGTGTGAAGATTGGCACTACAATGAGCCCTGAGCAAAGGAGCGCTATGATTGACTTCCTCAGAAGTTACATTGATGTATTTGCTTGGTCATATGCGGATATGCCCGGCCTTGATCCAGAATTAGTAGTCCACAGATTGCCATTGAACCCAGGGGTAAAACCAGTTAAGCAGAAGCTCAGGCGGTTGAGGCCAGAATGGTCTCAGAAGGTCAAAGATGAGATCGAAAAGCAAATAAGTGCAGGGTTTCTAGCAGTGGCAACTTACCCAGAATGGCTAGCCAATATCGTTCCAGTGCCTAAGAAAGATGGCAAGGTCAGAATGTGCATTGATTATAGAAACTTGAACAAGGCCAGTCCAAAAGATAATTTTTCACTTCCTCACATAGATATCCTTGTCGATAACACAGCCGGACATGAAACCTTATCTTTTATGGATGGGTTCTCAGGTTATAATCAGATCAAAATGGCCGAAGAGGATATGGAAAAGACCTCGTTCATTACCCCATGGGGGACCTTCTGTTACAAGGTCATGCCATTTGGGCTTAAGAATGCAGGGGCAACGTATCAAAGAGCAATGACAGCATTATTCCATGATATGATGCACAAGAGTACAGAGGTTTATGTAGACGACATGATTGTCAAATCCCCATTGGCTAAAGATCACCCAGAAGATTTGAAGAAGTTATGTGACAGGCTCAGAGTATTTGGTCTAAGGTTAAATCCGGCGAAATGTACGTTCGGAACAACGTCAGGAAAACTTCTTGGTTTCATTGTCAGTAAAAGAGGAATTGAAGTCGATCCAGCCAAAGCAAGAGCTATCATCGAGATGCCTGCACCTCAGATAGAAAAGGAAATTCGAGGATTTCTGGGCAGGATTCAGTATATCAGTCGTTTTATTGCACAGCTTACTCCGATTTGTGAGCCGATTTTCAAATTGCTTAGAAAGAATGTGCCGACAGTCTGGTCAGATGAATGTCAACAGGCCTTTGATAAGATCAAGCAATATCTTCTCAATCCGCCCGTGCTTGTCCCTCCGACACCCGGACGACCACTTTTAATGTACATCTCCATCCAAAAGACTTCAATGGGTTGTGTGCTAGCTCAGCATGACGAATCAGGCAGAAAGGAACATGCCATCTATTACATCAGTAAGCGTTTGCATGAATACGAAGAGAAGTACAATGCATTAGAGAGGACTTGTCTAGCATTGGTTTGGGCTACCCAGCGCTTACGACATTACTTATTGTCCTATCCTGTGATTTTGGTATCAAGAATGGATCCACTCAAGTACTTATTGGAGAAGCCTGCTACTTCAGGAAGAACAGCCAGATGGCTCATGATGTTATCAGAATTTGACATCACATACATGACGCAGAAATCAATCAAGGGGCAAGCAATTGCTGATCATTTAGCATATAACCCATCATCCGACTATGTTTCAGTGCATGACCAGTTTCCGGATGAAGCTATTCTAAGTTTAGAACCAGAAGATCCTGATTATATTGGATGGGAAATGTACTTTGATGGAGCTGCGAACCAACACGGGAATGGGGCAGGAGCAGTCTTAATCTCGCCAAGAGGAGCTCATCTTCCTATCTCAGTCAAGCTAAAGTTCAGATGTTCAAATAATACTGCAGAACACGAGGCATGTATAGCTGGACTCAGAGAAGCACATTGTATTGGCATAGAAGAGATTGATGTTTATGGTGATTCATCACTGGTAATTTGTCAAGCTAATGAGTCATGGGCAATCAAAGAAGAAAAGTTGATTCCGTATCTAGCATGCCTTAATGTTTTAATCACTAAGTTCAGAAGGATCACTTTCAATCACAGGTGTAGGACGCATAACAGATTCGCCGATGCTCTTGCGACCCTAGCTGCAATGGTTAAATTTCCTAAAGGAAGTCTAATTTGGCCTATTGAGATTCAGCAACAAGACCAGCCAGCTTATTGTCTAGTTATAGAAGAGCGCCCAGATGACAAGCCATGGTACACAGATATCAAGCAATACTTGGATGACGGCACTTTTCCTCTGGAAGCCACTAAAACAGATCGTCGAGCAATCAGAAGACTCTCTATTCAGTTTGTTCTCTCAGGAGGAGTATTATACAAGAGGTCACCCAATTGGATTTGGTTGAGATGCCTTGATAAAAAGGAAGCAGCACAAGTGGTTGAAGAGGTTCACGGAGGAGTTTGTGGTCCCCACATGAACGGGTTAATGCTGTCAAAGAAGATTCTTAGATTGGGGTACTATTGGACTACTATGGAATCCGATTGCTGTCGTCATGTTCAAAAATGCCATCAATGCCAGATTTACGCAGACCGAATCAATGCACCACCTACTACATTGCATAATCTTACTGCACCTTGGCCTTTCTCAGCATGGGGCATAGACGTCATTGGGCCCATCACGCCGAAAGCATCAAACGGTCATCGGTTTATTCTTGTTGCTATTGATTATTTCACAAAATGGGTTGAAGCGGCCTCTTTTGCTAATGTCACAGCCTCAGTTGTTCAGCGGTTTTTCAAGAAAGATATCATTTGCAGATATGGGGTTCCGTATGAGATCGTCACAGATAATGCTCTCAATTTCTGCAACAAAGGTATGACTGAACTTTGCCAGAGATTCAAAATCCAGCATCATAATTCTACACCGTACAGACCTCAAGCCAATGGTGCAGTCGAAGCCGCAAACAAAAATATGAAGCGAATCATCGAGAAAATGGCAATTAGGTACTCTGCCTGGCATGAAATGCTCCCCTACGCACTCATGGCCTACAGAACATCGATTCGCACTTCGACTGGTGCGACACCATTCTCCTTAGCATACGGTATGGAAGCCATCTTGCCTATTGAGGTAGAAATTCCGTCATTGCGAGTGCTAATGGAAGCAGAAATTGAAGAATCAGAATGGGCACAAGCCAGATATGAACAGTTGCATCTGATTGAAGAAAAGCGACTGAAAGCCATAGATCACTCTCAAGCCTATCAGAGGCGTATGGCCAGGGCATTCAATAAGAAAGTCAAACCCAGGGATATTGAGGTTGGTGACCTTGTTCTCCGGAAATTGTTGCCAAATCATCCAGATCCGAGAGGGAAATTTACACCAAACTACGAAGGCCCATACATTGTCAGGGAAAAGTTCTCAGGAGGCGCCCTTCGACTTGGACGTATGGATGATGAGGATCTTCCTGTGCCAATCAACGTAGATAAAGTTAAGAAGTATTATGCTTAGGATTCTATCTGATAGCTGCTTGTACTCTTAGCTTCTTTGAGACATGATAGGAGGCCGTTTTTGGTGCCTGCTCTCCCTATAAATCATGTAACACCTACAATATATCAATAAAGTTCGTTAGTTAACCCTTCGAGCCTAATAACCCCTTTTTCAAAAACCTTTTATCGGGACACCTTGCACTTAGTCTGCTATGAACTACGTCATGACCTGATCCTGAAAAAGGTACGTAGGCAACCTGGAAATCAGGTGCGGTCAAAATTTTCAAACCATTTGGACAAAGCAGCTCCAATTCAAAAAAAAAAACAACAAAAAAAAAATCCAACAAAAAAAAAAGAAAAAAAAAAGGGAATAGAAAGGTTGATTGAAAGAAAAAAAATCAATCAAGAGGTGTTTAAAGAAAAGACAGAATTCTGGTAAGCAGAAAGGATGTCCCAAAATTTCAGTCCCCTCAGCCAACGTTTCGTCCCATCTCAAGTCCTCCTAGATCCCTTAGAGACTAAGAGTACAAGCAGTCATCAGAATAGTATCCGAGGTAGAACACCGGCATTCAAGGCAATGAAGGGAGTAAAGCCTCTATATAAAATAAATCGCGGGCATGAGTGAAAACCGGAAACGGCCTCATTGCGCAAAAATCACGCGAACCCCAGCTCTAGTCTTGTGACTAGGGGCAAAAGAGGGAAAATATTTTGATCAATTTCGCAGGCATGAGTGAAAACCGGAAACAGCCTCATCGCGCAAAAATAATGCGAACCTTGTGACTTGGTCATTCCAAGGGTAAAAAAAGGAAAAAAAAAAGTTGAAAATGGTCCAAACAGCGAATTTTGACAAAGACCATTTGTGCATTAGTTTTTCGGGCAATCAGTCACTGTAATAAGAGCAGAATCGTACTTCAAATAAATCGCGGGCATGAGTGAAAACCGGAAACGGCCTCATTGCGCAAAAATCACGCGAACCCCAGCTCTAGTCTTGTGACTAGGGGCAAAAGAGGGAAAATAATTTGATCAATTTCGCAGGCATGAGTGAAAACCGGAAACGGCCTCATCGTGCAAAAATTATGCAAACCCGTGACTTGGTCATTCCAAGGGCAAAAAAGGGAAAAAAGTTGAAAAAGCAGTTCATAGCGAAATCTGTAGAAGACCATTCGCGCTTCACTTCTCAAGCAAATCAGATTCGTCTCAACAATCCATTTGTTCACAAGACTCTGTGTAGTGCTAATATAGCTCAGGGTGAGACCAAACTTAGTTTTACTTATCCTGAACGATAATGATCAATGAAGTCATGATTTCTTTTGGTCATACTGTATTGTTCGAAGACGCCAAATGTTTTCATGATTTTCAAATGCTACATCCAAAAGGAAATTCCCTTGCAAACTCGAAGGCAAAGTATAGTATTTCACATGATTTCAAAAGCCTTTAAAAAAAAAAAAAAAAAAAAAAAAAATGGTATCAGAATTTTTGTTCAAATTTGGGTCTCGTGGTCTGACTAGGGCAGTCTCCTCTCGCTCATTGCAAGCAACGTCTCTTGCGACCGTGGATTAGCAAGGAAACAAGTAAATCTCTAGCAAATTATCTTTTCACTGCTGTTTGACATCGAAATGTGTTGTCATTCAATCTCTTGTCGGTTGACATCGAAATGTGTTGTCATCCATTTCATCTCTTCTGTTTGACATCGAAATGTGTTGTCATTCAATCTCTTCTCGGTTGACATCGAAATGTGTTGTCATCCATTTCATCTCCTTCTGTTTGACATCGAAATGTGTTGTCATTCAATCTCTTCTCGGTTGACATCGAAATGTGTTGTCATCCATTTCATCTCCTTCTGTTTGACATCGAAATGTGTTGTCATTCAATCTCTTCTCGGTTGACATCGAATGTGTTGTCATCTATTTCATCTCTGCTGTTTGACATCGAAATGTGTTGTCATTCAATCTCTTGTCGGTTGACATCGAAATGTGTTGTCATCCAGTTCATCTCTTCTGTTTGACATCGAAATGTGTTGTCATTCAATCTCTTCTCGGTTGACATCGAAATGTGTTGTCATCCATTTCATCTCCTTCTGTTTGACATCGAAATGTGTTGTCATTCAATCTCTTCTCGGTTGACATCGAAAGGTGTTGTCATCCATTTCATCTCCTTCTGTTTGACATCGAAATGTGTTGTCATTCAATCTCTTCTCGGTTGACATCGAATGTGTTGTCATCTATTTCATCTCTTCTGTTTGACATCGAAATGTGTTGTCATTCAATCTCTTCCCGGTTGACATCGAAATGTGTTGTCATCCATTTCATCTCCTTCTGTTTGACATCGAAATGTGTTGTCATTCAATCTCTTCTCGGTTGACATCGAAATGTGTTGTCATCCATTTCATCTTTTCTGTTTGACATCGAAATGTGTTGTCATTCAATCTCTTCTCGGTTGACATCGAAATGTGTTGTCATCCATTTCATCTCCTCTGTTTGACATCGAAATGTGTTGTCATTCAATCTCTTCTCGGTTGACATCGAAATATGTTGTCATCCATTTCATCTCTTCTGTTTGACATCGAAATGTGTTGTCATTCATCCAATCCCGGTTGACATCGAAATGTGTTGTCATCCATTTCATCTCTTCTGTTTGACATCGAAATGTGTTGTCATTCATCCAATCCCGGTTGACATCGAAATGTGTTGTCATCCATTTCATCTCTTCTGTTTGACATCGAAATGTGTTGTCATTCAATCTCTTCTCGGTTGGCATCGAAACGTGTTGTCATCCATTTCATCTCTTCTGTTTGACATCGAAATGTGTTGTCATTCAATCTCTTCTCGGTTGGCATCGAAATGTGTTGTCATCCATTTCATCTCTTCTGTTTGACATCGAAATGTGTTGTCATTCATCCAATCCCGGTTGACATCGAAATGTATTGCCATCCATTTCATCTTCTTCTGTTTGACATCGAAATGTGTTGTCATTCATCCAATCCCGGTTGACATCGAAATGTGTTGCCATCCATTTCATCTCTTCTGTTTGACATCGAAATGTGTTGTCATTCATCTCTTCTGTTTGACGTCGAAATATGTTGTCATCCATTTCATCTCTCCTGGTTGACATCGAAATGTGTTGTCACCAATCATTGCAGCATATCTGACAATCAAATGTGTTGTCACTCACTCCATCAATCATTTAGTTTTCGAGTTCCCTTCAATCCATGTTTCCTTTACATTCATTTTTTTTCATTTTCCCTAGCAGTCCTCCGCAATGAGGTCATAAACTATTGTCCATCACTCCATCTATTGGTTTTGGGAAGTTCAACTAGGGTTAGAATTTATTTTCCCTTTCTTTCATCTTTGACTTTCATAAACTTTTTCAGGTTTTCAGTGTGTAAAAATGACGGTGTTTCAGTCTTTGTCGTTCAATTGCCAGCACTCTCCGACAAAGAGGGGCAACTGTAAACACCCCATTTTTACACCCTTAAAATCTCGTTTACCTTTTTTAATTATTTATTTTATTATTATTATTATTATGTACTTAACTCAATTTCACCTTATTTTGATATTATTATTTTCTTTTTACAGTAGAGAGGAGAGGAGTTGAGAGAGAAGGATGGTTCAAAGTCACCTAAACCACAAACCCATATACCCAAGCCCATATCTTGAACCCATTGGACAAAAACCATACAAGCCCAAATGCAACCAAGCCTAGCCCTCAAGGGTGTCAAGGGTTTAAACCCTAAAGGCTCAAGGCCCATAATCCTAAATCCATCCACCAAGGCCCATCACCGTTTCATATATAAAGAATAAGATAGGGTTAAAAAAAAAAAAAAAAAAACAAAAAAATCAAAACCTCACTCGGTTCCAGCCACAAGGAGTCTTCTCTCCTTCTCGATTTTTCCCTTCTCCCTTTCTTCTCCGATTGCAGCTTCATCGCCGGCGGCAGCACCTGGCGTCTCCTCCCGCTGGTCCATCTTCGGTAGAGCTTAAACCAACAGCTCCATTTCGGCGTTTGCTGCGTCATCAGTAGCAGCTCCATCACCAATTTCCCGCCGGCGAGCTTTTTTTTTTTTTTTTTTTTGCTCAGGTAAACAGTTCAGCTCTCTCTCTTTCTCGTATCAAATTTTTCTGCCTTAGATCGGGAAGTTCCAGGTCTCGATCTCTAACTTCATCAGTTCAATCCAACGATTTCAGTTGTTCGCCGGTCATCTCCTCCGGCAAATCCAGCCACTGTCTCCACGGTTTCTCAGTTCATCTCCGATCTCCGTCAGCCGATCGTCACTATCTCTCGATCTGCAGTGGAAGCAATGGTCCCAGCTGCGATCATCTCTCTCGGCCTGTAACGCCTTTTCCCTTTGTTCTCAGGTAAATCCATACCCCTTTTATTTCATTTCTTCTCTGTGTATATCCTCCTCTCTTGGTGTATTTTAATTTTCAGAGCAAGTTCGTCCATGCTCTTTTGGTTTCTTTTCATTCTTTACTTCCCGATTCAGATGTTTCAACTACATGTTAGATCAAGATTTTCGAATTTGGATCTCTTGATCTAGATTCATTTTATTACTATTATCATTATTGTTTTTATTTTTATTTTTATTTGTTCTCCATTAGCACCTTCTCTAGTGAGTACAGATCCTCACTTCGGGTCTTTCTTCTCGTCTCCTGCATCTCACAATACCTCAGCGTGTATCACTCACTTTCGGGCAATTCCTCAGCCCTCAAGCAGCTCATCATTCAATCGGATGAATGCCTCTTTTAATTCTTGTCTCTCTAGGTACAGATCTGAATCTCCATGTAGATCTGGATCTATATTTTTTAGTTTATTTTATTTTATTTTATTTTATTTTTCTTTAGATTTTTCTGTGCTACCTCTCCTTTGGTCATCTTCCCTTTAGATCCGAATTTCCATTTTATTTAGCCTTTCATTTGTATTATATATTCATTTTATTATTTGTTCATTTTCTTTTGCAGAGAAGCAACAATGCTCTATCTCTCACCTTTTTTTAGTTGATTTAGCTATCCATTGTTCTGTGGATTTTTTTTAATTTTTTTGAGAGATAGAGTAATTCTCCTACTTGAGCAACCATCATCAACTTCCCCTAACAACCCTCGCAGGTATAGCTCTTCCCTCTTTTCTATTTATTACCATCTATTCATCGTAGTATAATGTTTTAGATAGTTCACAATTTGAGTGGGAGATTTGAATCCCTTGGGCAGGCCACATGTTAGTGAATTGAGGCCCATAAGCCCCTAGAACCATTTTGGTATAGAATGATAGTGGACCAAAGCCAATTGACCATTAGTGGTCAATGGGCCTTGGCCCATTAACTTTCCCTTGGGGCCCGTGCATAGAAATAGGCCGTAGCTTATTTTCTTTTTTTGCCTACACTGGGCAATTAGGTAGATTAAAATAATAAAAAGAGGAAATCAAAAAAACAAACTGTAATAAAAAGATTAAAATAAATTAAAGGTACTGGTCTATCTTCCCTTGGGACCTAGAGCAGGGTCCGTATTTAAACCATAGCCTCTTTTGGTTTAAGGCCGCTCGATCCGCCCTGCTCTTTTCCTTTAAGTTAATTAAATCAGTTAGGCTTTATTCTCCTTTTGCCTACCCTGGGCATTTAGTTTAGTTCATGACTAGTTAAAACTTGCCAAAATTAAAAAAAATACAAAAAAAAATAAAAAAAATACAAAATAACAAAAACATCAAATCTAAAAGGACCTACCCTAATAAATGAACGCCCCCTAGAGCTCCACCACGAGCACCTAGCCACGCGACTATCTCCCGGAATGAGATTCATAAATCTCAATTCCACTTCCCCTCCCCAACTCAAACACGAGTTGGAAATGACCACACTCCGAAACGAGTATAAAAACAGTCACGGCCCCCGAACTACTATGAGGGTCTGATTCCGACTAACCGGATAAGTAGGCAGCCCAATCAGGGTTCGACCCCAACCAAAAATAAACTTTTTACACCCCATTTTGCTTTATACTCGATTAGCAAAATTAATAATTGTTTTAGGAAATGTTAAGTGATTTTTAAATGTTTAATTTGGACCTAATGAGTAGGTTACCATCATTGGATGGATGTCCTGGGGTGCCTAACCCCTTCCCCAGGACCTAAAGGGATCTCTTACCTAGATTATTCTGGACCGTAGACCCCCCATTTGGATTATCTCGGGATCCTACTTCCCCTAAGTAGGTGGCGACTCTCAAAAATAGATTTAGCGTTATTCCTCCACTCTCGGACCTTATTCCGATACTTAGAGTTGAGAGGGGAGGAAAGGCGGTAAATTTTAGTGTTCACAAGCCTGTCATGAAGCTTTTGATAAGCTTCGCACTCTACTTTTTGTTGCTCCTATCATTCAACCCCCAAATTGGTCACTCCCATTCGAGCTCATGTGTGATGTCTCAGACTATGCAATCGGGGCTGTTTTAGGGCAAAGGGTGAATAGAACCCCACATGCTATCTATTATGCAAGTAAAACCCTCTCGGATGCTCAATTAAATTACACCACTATCGAGAAGGAATTACTAGCTGTAGTATTTGCCCTTGACAAATTTTGATCCTATCTCGTAGGTTCTAAAATTTTAGTATATACTGATCATGTCGCTTTGTGGTACCTCCTTGCCAAGAAAGACACTAAACCTAGGTTGATCAGATGGATCCTTCTCCTCCAAGAATTCGATCTAGAGATCCAGGACAAGAAAGGTTCTACAATGTGGTCGCTGATCATTTATCTAGAATCCTAGTCGACTCTTCTTTAAAACCTTGTCCCGTTGAGGATAATTTTCCAAATGAACAACTACTTCAGGTAAATCAAGTTCAACCTCCATGGTTTGCTTATATTGTCAATTACCTAGCAGTTGGAAAAATTCCATCTTCATGGTCTAAGCAAGACAAATCTCGTTTCTTCTCCCAAATCAAATACTACTTCTGGGAAGATCCGGAATTGTTTAAATATTGTTACGATCAAGTGATTCGAAGATGTGTGCCTGATAGTGAATTTCAAAGTATCCTTACCTTTTGTCACTCTCTTGCATGTGGAGGTCACTTTGGAGGGAAAAAGACCGCAGCTAAGGTCTTACAATGTGGTTTCTATTGGCCCTCAATCTTCAAAGATGCCAATGAATTTTGTCAGGCTTGTTTAAGGTGCCAACAAATGGGTGCAATATCCCAAAGAAACATGATGCCTTTATCCCTAATTCTGGTTGTTGACCTCTTCAATGTATGGGGTATTGATTTCATAGGTCCATTCCCACCATCTTTCGGATTTGAATATATCTTGGTGGCGGTGGACTATGTCTCCAAGTGGGTAGAAGCGGTTGCCACAAAGACTAATGATCACAAGGTTGTGGTCAAATTTCTTCAAGATAACATTTTTAGTCGATTTGGCATACCGAGAGCAATTATAAGTGATGGAGGAAAACATTTTATAAATCGATCTTTCGAATCCTTACTTCTCAAATACTCTATTACTCATAAAATAGTTACCCCTTATCACCCCCAAACGAGCGACCAAGTAGAGGTATCAAATAGGGAGATTAAAAATATTCTGATGAAAACAGTGAGAACTGATCGAAAAGATTGGTCTATAAGGCTTAACGATGCCCTTTGGGCTTATCGTACGGCTTTTAAGACCCCAATTGGAATGTCTCCCTATCACATCGGTTTTGTTAAAGCTTGCCACCTTCCGGTGGAGTTGGAACACAAAGCCCTATGGGCCATTATGTAAAGCCCCGGACTTTTTCATGCTTAATACATGGCACTTTCGTAGCCAATTTGCCGTTAAAGTATTACAATTAATAAATAAGGAAAAAATTAGAAATTTCGAAACATCAGAAATGTGCCTTTTCGAAGTACGAACCCAACGCAAGTTGAATCGTCGAAATCGGACGAACGAGTCAAAAGTTATGGCCAAAACAGTTTGGACTTGCAGACCACGATCGCTCGGTCCATGGAGCGATCGATCGGTCCAAAACCGATCGCTCGGAGGCTATCGACCGGTCAAGATTTTTGTATGGGAAAATTTTCTAGAGAGTGAAATTTTAACCAATCGCTTGGTTATGAAACCGATCGATCGGTAGGCAACCGATCGATCGGTCATTAACACCGATCGCTTGGTACTCGCGTTTTTGCAGAAATTTCAGTAAGGGTATTATGGTCTTTTGGTCGGTTTACTCTTACCTTAAGAGTCTTGCCCGAGCCTTTAGGGCATCATTCGACACTTAGAGAGTTTGAGAGAATAAGAGAAAGGGGAGAAGGCGATTCCAACCTAGGGCTTGTCTTTGGAAGAGAAATCAAAGGGTTTTGAGACCCTAGATTACTTCAAGCTCGGCTCTTCTCCAAGATCACGGCTCAAACACTCGTGGAGAGCGTTCTCCAAGCTAGGGCAGCAGCTACACGGTCGTTTTGGAAAGGGGTTTCTCCCCTCATTGTTCAAGGTCGGTACTTCTTCCTACCCTCCTAGTTATAGTTCCTCTTTTCCCTTTATTTCCCTTTGTTTTCCTTTATTTACACATGTGCTATGAGATGGATGGTTGTGAATGGTGAATCGAGAGGAAATGGGCGATTGGATGCCAATGGTTGTGTTGTAATGATTAAAATGGGGAGGTCATTGTTCCAATAATGAACATATTGCATGATTTGAGTAAAATCCATCTAGAAAAGCATGTTGTAGGGTAAATCAATAATGAACACACCATGTTTGATGAAATGCCAAGATGAATGAAAAGAATAATAAATAAAGAAAATGCATGCTTAAACATTTATGGAAATTGCTAAGGTTATGATAGTGTGTTTTTGCGCTTTCCCTAAATTGTTTAATTTATTACTTGTATATATGGTAATGTGCAATGTATTGTGAATTCCCCAAAATGTCATATTTAATTTCCATCACAAGTGTGTACACGATTACACGAGCACGACATGAAATGACGTGATTTACCGATGTTTTCAAGGACGAGATGTAGAGGTGGGGCATATCCTACGATATGTTTTACTTCGCTTTTGGCAAGGACAAGATGATCATGCATTGCATAGGGAAGGGTCTCTCATCCCATCGCATTACACGCATGGCATGGCATGGCATCGTATTACACGCATGGCATAGCATCTCATGACACTCAAGGCATGGCATGACACGCATGGATGCTAGTTGCGACGGGCTATGAACGGCAACTAGGCATACACATTTCACATGAATGCTAGTTGCGACGGACTATGAACGACAACTAGGCATATCATTCAGCATATAGGATACTAGTTGCGACGGACTATGAACGGCAACTAGGCATATCATTCAGCATATAGGATACTAGTTGCGATGGGCTATGAACGGTAACTAGGCATGTCAACATGTTTAAATTCCGAATAAGCAAGCATGATACACGCATGACACGCATAGCATGACATGGCACGCATGATACAAGCATGACAAGCATGACACGGTAAATAAGTTCCCAATTACGCGAATGGTATTTTAAGTCAAGTCAAGTGCATGGTGTTTTTCAAGGATTTTATCGGCTTTTCATGAACTGCAAGCATGATTATGAATTTCCTTATTTCTTTGTATGATATTAACTGTTCCTGATTCATATATATCTATATTGTTTCTTGGGTATGCATTGCTATCTCTTGTTATAACTGTTGGTTAGTATTTAGTACCCGCAGAGTATTCCATGCTCAGCCGTACTTCTTATGTCGGCAGGTTCTGAGGGAGCTGCTGCTCCATTTGATGTTTGTGCTCCTGGTCCATGGGTGGAGGAGGAGTACGTCGAGGAGCCTTTGGAGGAACCTCCCGTAGAGGGTTATCAGTAGGTGGTGTTAGATTCTGAGTGGATTAGCTGTGGGTGAGCATGAGTGATTATTTCCATGTATTTTGGCGGGCATGTCCGCACTTTCTTTGTTTTGATTTCTTTGTATTAAAACTTGGACCATGTGTATATACTTAGAGGTTTGTTAGACTTCCGCTGTGTCTTATAGTTATGCTTCCGCTATTATCCTCTATTGTATATGCTCTGTGGGTGTTTTGCAGGTGGTTTGTCAAGCAAGTCATGTAAGTCATGATTTAGTCGTCCACGATTCACTCTAACTCCTAGGGTGGGTTTTGGGTCGCGACACATTAAATGGTTTAACTTTGATATGACTTTGGCGGGATCAAATCGGAAACTCCAACTCTCCGAATTGGAAGAGATGCGTAATGACGCATATGAGAGTGCTAAAATTTATAAAGCCAAAACTAAAGCTTTTCATGATAAGACCATCTTACGAAGGTCTTTTCATCCCAATCAAAAGGTTTGGCTTTTAATTCTAGATTACGTCTCTTTCCTGGTAAGCTTCGTTCAAAATGGGATGGACCCTATGTTGTGACCACAGTTTTTCCCCATGGAGCAATTGAGCTGAAAGACCCAAAAGATTGACATATTTTTAAGGTGAATGGGCAAAGGTTGAAACCCTATGTAGAGGGAATTGTTTCAGGTGAATTAATTGAAGCCTCTGTTTTATATGATCCTGTCTATCAAGACGGTTGATTAATTTGAGGATGTCTGGCTGAAGACGTAAAACTTAGTGCTTGTGGGAGGCAACCCATTGATTTTTTCTAGAGTTAGATTCTAAAAAAAATAAATAAATAAATTGCGATAGATCGCACATTGGTGCGATGGATCGCATACAGGCTAAAAAGCAATCAATTCTTTCGAGGTAGAATGGCGATAGATCGCAACACATTGCGATAGATCGCACATTTGTGCGATAGATCGCAAATGGGTGCGATAGGTCACATATAGGAGCCCTCATTTTCATTACTCTCTGCCCCGAGTGCGATAGATCGCAATTACTATGCGATCGATCGCAGATATCCAAATCTGTTTAAAACTGCCTACGTCCACTCTTCTTCCCATTTTTCCTCCTTATCATTCTCCATCTTTCCAATTCCATATTCCTTCTCCACATTCAAGGCTAGATCATCTACAAGATATACAAGAGCTTTTTGGATTGATCAATCACGAGGTAATCCCCAAATTTCCTAAAACCTCATTTCTTTTTCCAATTTTTTTTGTGGTGTGTGGATTGGTGTGATTGGGAGGCCGAGAGGGCCGTGTGGATTGGTTAGGATTGTTGTGAAGTTTTGTTGAAATCAAGGTGCTCACAAACTGTTTGATAAAAGGCCTCAACGAAAATTTTCGGATTCAATGACTCCAAAGAGAAAGAAAGTGGCTGGGAAACCTAGTTCTAACAACCCTAGGACTTCATCCAGTGTTCCCCAACCTAATTCCAGCATACCCCTATTGGAACAACCAACTGGTAAATTTGCCTCATGGCCTGTAACGGCTCAAACTCAATTTCATATTGAGTATTTTAGAAAACTACCAGAAACAAGTTCTACAATCTTGGAATTCGAAAATAGGGGTCTCCAATGTTTGCTTGTTTCCCCAGTAAAGGCATACCCTCGGTTGGTCCGCTTGTTTTATCAAAACATGGTACAATTGGGTAAGAAACTAAAAGCAACAGATGATAGTGATGAGGATGGGGAAAGTGAAGATGCGGATGAAGAAGAAGAACCAATCAGGGAAGCTTTGCAGGTTACAGTTGAGGGTCGGACTTTTGAGGTGACTAGAGATTCTATAGCCCAAGCCATAGGTTGCCCAGCCCATTCCATTCATGGATACCAATATCAAACAGAACCACATCAGTCCGCTACGCTTCATGACATCGTTCGAGAGATGTGCGGAGGGAGATATTCAAATGAGAGGATGAATTGCAGTAGTAGATCATACTTACCTCCAAGGTTATGGTTTATTGATTCGGTGTTTCGGCGTAACCTTTATCCGATTGGCCATATTACTGAGAGGCGAGGTGCCATTTTGACAGCCCTATATTCGATGTGGGCTGGATATTGGATAGAGGCTGGTGATTACATTTACAGGACTATACAGAGGATCCTGCATGAGAGTTGGCCCTTACTTTTTGGGAATGTTATTACCCAGTTACTGTTGGCCCAAGGCCATGTTATTCGAGATGATGAGTCAAAGGCGAAGGTTGTTATTTTTGGGCAGACCTCTTGGACCAAGAGTTATAATTCATTACAAAAAGCTACAAAGAAGAAAATACCGATGACAGAAAATCCTGAGGAGAATATTGTGACTCCTCAGCCTGATGTGGCAACAACCCATCCGCCAGTGCATGACTCTCACCCTTCTACCCATCATTCTCACCCCACACCACCATCTTCTACCCAGCCTGAGGCCCCAATCTACATGACTCACCAAGAGTTCTTAGCCTATCAGACTATTCAGGATCAACGGTGGGAGACTTATGAGCAGCATTTTACAGCTCAGGCAAATTTTAATATGACTTTACTGGAGGAGGCTTGGGATTTTAGGCAGCATTCAGTTCAGCGTTGGAAGCAGACTCACATTTTTTTTGATGAGGTGAGACAACATTGGGCCCGCACAGATCAGTTACTTGCCGAACAATCCCAGTAGATTTTTGATTTTCAGGAGATGATGCAGGCCACTTTAGCTTCTCATTTTCCTACCGGACAGACTACTCCACCGTTGATCGAGTCGGTGCTTATATTTGTAGATACACTGTTCTTATTCTATTATATCTATTGTGTGATTTTACATGGATATTTGACTCTCCTCTTGATTGTTATTATTATTATTATTATTATTTTGTACTAACCATGTTAGGCACTGTGTGAACAAAGTTTGGGGTGGTTTGACTTCATTCTTGATATATTTTCACCTCATTCACCTTTCTTATCATGGTTTGCATTTCACGATTCAGGTATTATGGTTCTAATCCCTTCTGCAATTTATTTTTATTTTTACATTGAGGACAATGTAAAGTTTAAGTTTGGGGTTGGGAAATAATAGGCTACACTATTATTTTATTTTTTATGATTGTGCAACCATGAATAGGATAGAACAAGCAAAAACACTGAAAGAAATTTTTTTTTCAATTGTTTTATTATTCTAAAATTTGAAGGATTGTAATGTATATCGGATAATCCAAATTTTATTGATAGGGTTGAGTTTGAGAACACATAATCCCAAATACACTCTGTTTGTAACTGTTTTTAACCTTACAAAAGCTAAATTTTTTTAGTCATGAATAGACTTTGAAATTTGCACAAGCACACTAACATATTGTCTAGTGGGGTTTAAAACCAAGCTAATTGATTAGTGATTTTTTTAACTCATAAGAATTGGATAATCTAGAAATTGAACATCAACCTTGGCTAAAAAGAAAAATTGATAAAAGAATGGGTTACCTAACCAAGTTTTACACTTAGTAACCGGGCCCCTTGTCTCACTAAACAAAGAGAGTTCGTGTCAAACCGTGTGATTTTTGAAATAGATAAAATAACCTAGTGTGACTAGTTTGAGTTCGTAGCCTAGTTAACTCGAGTTATTAAGCCCTTAGAGGTGTCTTGACACCTGATGCCCTAAAACCATCTGGTTTGGGAGTCACCGGCCTAACACTCGCTACATGGGTTATCTAGAGTGCTTAATAGACTTAAATTCTGCACAGTCACACTTTAAAAAAAAAAAATTAAGTGAAAGCCTTGGAGTTGGTAGTTTAAATTGAAAGAAAATTCAATGATGAATGAGAAGACAGAAAAACTGTTGAAAAGTAAGGTTGATATCACACATTCAATTGTTTGTCACGTTACACATCAAAGAAATTCTGACAAATCTTTTAAAAGCTAAAATTTTTAAAAATAGTTAAGAATGGTGTGAAATTGAGAATATGGAGAGTTGAAAATTCAATCTTGTTAATAATTTGTGGATTATCTTGTATTTATTGTGAGTCTGGAAAATTTGGAATTTGATTCAATCACTTTTGAAAATTGCATGTTTTACTTGAATATATTGCACAGTTACAGGGTAGTACAGATATTTGTAGGTGTCATCACTGTAAACCTTCACGAGACTTCACTCGTCCTCTAGGGCCACCTAGGGGTTTAAAAGGCTTGTTGCATATGCAAAATGTAACCGGGGATCCCACTAAAGGGGATGTAGGTTTAGTTTAGTTTAGTTTTATTTTATTTTTCCTTGCTCGAGGACTAGCAATGTCTAAGTTTGGGGTTGTGATTGGTACTAAATGTTATACATATAAGCACCTCAAGCTTTACTTGTTAACCATTTCGATTGATCTTTTAATTATTTTTACATTACTTGAGTGTTTTCAGTGATTTCAGGTTCAAGCGAGGAAAAGATCATTAAAAGTGAAGATTAAAGGCTTCAAAAGAGCTCAAACAAGTTTCAACCAAGAAGAATAGATGTTTACCACCTGCGATAGATCGTAGGTCAGTGCGATAGATGGATGGGAGCTGCGATGGATCGCGTAGTTAACAGAATCAATTAAAGAATTTTTCCTGTATGCGATCGATCGCAGGTGTGAGTGCGATCGATCACACGGTTTTTTTGTCTATCTCCCTTATCCGGATTGAAGGAAGTATAATTCTAATTGGGTTCTAAGAACCCTAATCCGGGATTAGTCTTTTTCCCTATAAATAGAAGATCATGTGGACTTCAAGAGATTAGAGAATTTTGTAGAGATTTTTGGATCTGAAGAAGAGAAGCTCTAGAGATCAAGGAAGCCATGAAGAGAAGTGCTGCAGCTTTGTCTATGAAGATGTTGCATTCCTCCCTCGCAATGAACTAATTTCCACTCTAGGGTTTCAATGAAACCCCAGCCAAGTAATTGTGTCCTTTATTTTGTTTTTATTTTGATTCTCTGTATTGTAAGACATTGATTGCATAATGAGAGGGTTGTTTTCAAACAACCGGATTTATTTTATTTATATTTGATTTCAATGGAATTCTCAATCTTGTCTTAGGTATTATGAAATTGGAATTAAAATCACTTGTGTTAATTTTCGTTAGAATTTAGACATAAGTTTTATGCAATGGTTTTAATATATCGAGAGATTAAATTCGAAGATAATTTATGCTAAGGGAAAACGAGTGATTACACAACCGTAGATTAGTGTGTATCATTCGTGCTAACCGAAGATACGATATGTTTAGAATATAATCCCTTGAACTTTTCTAGATTAGTTGAGAGGGGACGTGCTGTCACTCTAACTAGAATGTTTACAATTTAAGAGGTTAGGATAAATTCAAAATAGGAGCTGGTTATTAGGTTAGTGGTGGATTTGAAAACCCTAGATTTTCTCTTCCAAATGATTTAAAATCATTAGTTGATAATTAATTTAGAAATCTCCCTTAGTTTAATTCATTTTTTTAATTTAATTAAGCAAAATTCAATTATCCATTTTATTAGTTTAAAATTAATCTGAATAAAAAGCAACGAAACCAGCGCAGTCCTCAGAGGAACGATACCCTTACTAGTACTATTCTACGGAATTATTACTAAGAAAGAATAATTTAAGATTGACTGGCGATCAGAAACCATATGTTAAGAGACCTAAGAAAGTGTTGAACACCACGTGTATGATGAAATGCATGAATGAGGACTAAGTTAAGGAAATGAAAATATGATTTAGGGAGTTTTTCCCCAATTGACAAATGTTAAGTGAAATACTCTATATGCTTACTTTTAAAGCTTGCCTAGTCCAAGAAATGTTCTAAATGCTATATCATGCTCTTTTAATCATTATATGTCATCATGATTGCCACGATTTGTCAAGCACGAATACGCACATTTGCATGAACTAAGGTTTTCTCATAAGCATGTATTTCAAAAAGCATAAGAAAGGTTTTTAAAGGCATTCCTAAGAAAGAAGCATAAGCATTGACAAAGCCAAACTTTGGGTTGACATTCTAAGATCGATTAACTCATGCTCACAAGGATCAAGTCTCAGATCTAGCATAAATTCCACGGATCATAAGTCTCGCAAGGCTTTTCAAGAACTCATAAGAATCTCACAAGTCTAAGATCTTGCATATGTCTTTACGGATCATAAGCTTACAAAAAAGCTCATAAGCTCAAAAGAAAGATTATAAGAACTCGTAAGCTCACAAAAACTCATAAGAAACTACGAGGCTCACAAGCATTCATAAGAACTCATAAGCATGCATAAGATGGTTTGATTTCTAAGAAAAGTATAAGTTTTATGAAAGGTTTTCTATGACGGGTTTTAAGCATGCATTTTGTGAATGTATTCTTGTACGCACGAGTATTGTGGTATTATGATTGTTATAGTATTGTTAGCTATTAGTTTGTACTCGTTGAATATTCCATGCTCAGCCGTACATCTCATGCCGACAGGTTCGTTCGACACCTGCAACCCAGAGCCATGAGTCGAAAAGGAATATGTAGAAGAAAGGAATCTGCCTATCCCGTTCCAGCCACAGGAGGAGAGAGACCTAGACGTGTGACCATACCTAGACTATTGATGAGTGGAGTGATAGTGAGAGGTCATTTTGTATTTTGATGGGTGGGTATGTCCACCTTTACTTTTGGTTATGTATGTACAAACTTGGAATACTGTTGATGTATAGAAAAAAAAAATTTGAGTTATGCTTCCGTACTTTAATTTAAACTTCCGCATTATGTAAGATTATATTATGTCATGTCTTGAGTATTATTACAGGATAGAGTGGTATCAATTATGGCACATCTCGAGCCAAAGTATCCTTGACTCCTAGGGGGTATTTTGGGTTGCGACACTAAAGCTCGGTGAGCTATTGTCATTCCCCTAGAATGAATGCCACAAATGCCTTCCTAAAGCTTAGCAAGAATTCTCTCAACATCTGTAAGATGAACACTGTAGAGACCCCGAATCTTTTTCATGTTTTTACTTCATTGTATTAGGGGTATTATAGTCCTTATGATGTTTTGATGTTTATTATATTATATATTTATTTGGTGTGGTGTAAACTAGGCTTAATCAAACTTGTAACGGAGAGATGTCATATCACACCCTAAACTTTAGGAAGCTCTAGTTTTGGCACCGTTTACTGGAATTGAGTGATTCTTGAACCATTAGAAAGGTGTTGGAACCCTCTTCGAAGTTCATGTTTAATGTTTTTCCTTATTTTGAGTTTAAGCCAAGTCAATGGTGGGTTTTATCTAATAGAATTACAGATCAGTCAACTTTTGGGACAATTTAGTCTATTAATTAAGTGGAAATTAGAAATTTTAAAATGTCAGAAATGTTCGTTTTCGAAAGACGAATCCAACGCAAGTTGAATCATCAAAATCCGACGAACGAGTCAAAAGTTATGGCCAAAACAGTAAAATGAGTCGAAATAGAGCACCGATCGCTCGGTCAGAAGTAGCGATCGATCGGTCCAAAACCGATCGATCGGTATCTATCGACTGGCCCAGAATTTTGTATGGGGAAAATTTCCAGAGAGTGCTTTTTTGACCAATCGCCCGGTCAAGAGCACCGATCGCTCGGTTGAGAACCGATCGATCGGTCATAACCACCGATCGCTCGGTCTTTCGTGATTTTTACAGAATTTTAGTATGGGCGTTTTGGTCTTTTTGTTCTCAGACCTTGGGGCTATAAATAGGGGGTCCTACTCGAAATATTAAAATACTCTACCTATTTCTAACCTAATTTGGCAAAAAGGGGGAGAAAACCTAGGGTTTGAGGGAGAGGGTTGCTTGGAGAAGAAGGAGGTTGCTAGAAGATTGAGAGGAAAGCATGGAGATCGTCCTCAAAGCTTCTCCAAATCTCCTCGGGAGCATTTTGAATCCAAGGAAAGGATTCCTAAGGTCGATATGCTATCCTAATCAACTCTATTTTAATGTTGTGTGAATATTAATTTGATAGAAATGATAGAATAGAGATTAAATGCATTTTTCTCCAAATTTTCTATGAAGTAAGCTAATTATTGATGGAAATGTGGATGAAAATGTGGATTGGATGTGGATAGAATATATGGAGGATGGGAAATGTATGGAGGATGGGATTAATATGTGGATGTGAATAGTGAATTGATTGTATGGATGAATTATGGTTTGATGAATGCTTGAAAATATAGAGGGGAAATGGATTCATATTATGCGTACACAAGGTGTTTGTGAAAATGCTTGAAAGGATAAATGCTATTATACTCTTATGAAATGGTGGTAAATTGATTATGAATTGCGATATGAATTATGATAAGATATGTATATGTGAATGGTTTGTTAAGTATGTCTAATTATTTGCATGGAAATTGATAGTCGGGAAGGTAAGAACTTAGAGGAACATCTCTCAAACCGGGAATTCTCTACTATTTGGTATGGGACAGTATAGTGGAGTTTTCATGGTGGGAGATCGGAATCTAAGCAATTACCAACTCGAATGTTAATTTCGACACTTAAGCACATATGCACGTGTATGTTAAGATAAGAGTCTCACAAGTCACACATGTGGACCACAAGCATGAGCATGGCATACGTATGACATTCTGAATAAGCATAAGCATGGCATGGTCCGTATCCGCCAAGAACGGCATGTCAATTACATTTGATTCATAGGCATGGTCCGTATCCGCCAAGAACGGCATGTCACATCATTGTATGATCTGAATAAGTACATAAGCATAAGCATCTCACAAGCACGTGGTCTCATAAGCATAAGCAACTCATAAGTGTATTGTCTTCCAAGTCTAAGATTCTCACAAGTACACGAGTCAAGGTGATGATATGATGTATATGCGCACACGTTCTTCCGCACTCTGATTATGTTATTATGTTATTGGATATGTTTCTGACTAAGTGCAGGTATATTATTATTGTTGGTTGGATTTTATATACACTGAGTACCTTTGTACTCAGCCAGACTTTGTCTTGGCAGGTTTAGAGCAGGAGTACACGGTGGAGCCGTGGGTTGAGGAAACATACGCAGAGGAAGGAGGTGAAGGTGAGCCTTCTGATGAGGGAGCCAGAGACTTGGGTGGCTACACCTCTTAGTTTTTATTTCATTTGATTGAGAGAGTTGTATTAGACTTGAGTAGATGTTGCATAGTAAACTTTTATAGTTGTGTATCAGACTCTTTGGTTTTAGTGGGTTGTATTTGTTGACTATAGACTCGTGCTATTTAGTTGGTTACAGTTGATATATCGAAAATTTTATTATCCTCATTTTTGGAGACTCGTGTTAGTGTGTCTTGCATGTCATGGATTTTAAGCAGGTTTAAGTAATGTGGCGATCCCAAAGTCCTATTTTAGCCTTGTAGGATTTTGGGGTCGTTACAAACACATTCCAGTAGAGGACTCCCGAAAGATTTCTTGTATAACTCTCCATGCACCAAGACGTAACATGGTGCCTTGGACTGGATATGCCTCGACTCCTTCGTGTTGATAGGGAGAACCCTCATCTTTCAAATATGCTGTCAACCCTGTTATCCAGCTCGGAATAGGATTAATAAAAAAACATTTTTCATTGTGGCTGAAACTTGATCGAAGGATACTCCTTATACTCCATAAGGATTGCTTTAGGCTCTTCAGACTGCAACATGAAAGCAAGGTAGGCTAATGCATCAACATGCTTGTTGTCATCTCTTCAAATATGATTAATCTCAATAACATCAAACTTCTCGCATTGAGTACGGAGAAAGGCAGCATATGTCTCATTCGATCATTTTTGCAATCATAGATATCATTCATCTAATTCACCACGAGCTATGAGTCACATAACACTCTTAAAATTCGTAAAATTGATTTAGTGTTGGACAAGGAGCTAGTTTTCGTTATTATGATCACTGATGGGTGACACGTGGATTGCATGGTTAAAATAGAGTAATGATTTGTTGTCTGGTCTACAACGTACCCGTTTTCTATTTCACAACATGCCCGTTGTCTTATGTACATCGTTCTCATTGTACTCTCGACAACGTATTCGTTGTCTTATGCACAACGTATCTGTTGTCTTCAGGATAAGCGTATTGAATCTCTTATGACGCATTTACAACGGACCCGAGCTTGGGTCAACAATGAGAGCGATTTGCAGGAGGAAGTAGTCAGGAGGCGATCATTCTACTTTAACAATAGGTGAAAAGCACTGTCTTGACATTTAATGTTGGTCACTTCTGCATGTTGTCTGAATCAACCGACTCAACTAATAGTAGGCGCCCACGTGTGACACGTAATGTTCCAAATCCGCCTGACATATTTGGTAATAATCATAAAGCGCATGACATGGCATCTATGGTCATCCATGGACATCTGGCTAAACCTATAAATACCCCCAGAGACCTAGTGCATAAGGACTACGAAATTTCATCTCTTTCACTCTTATTGCTTCTGTGCTTCTTACTGTTCACCATCTTCTACACTTACTTACTTTGGCATCGGAGTACAGGTCAGGGTGATACACCCTCCACTTCAACTTCAACCTTCTACTAGTAAACCAGAGTACCTGTAGCAGCTACTGACATGTGGTTTTCCTGGGAATTTCCACTTCAGTGCCCTTTTAAAAAGTTCGCCATTGCCTGGGGCTGGTTATCAGATCTCAAAAGAAGTGGAGAAATCTTCAGCCATGAAGCTACCTCAATACCTAGTTTAAGAGCCAACGTTTCAGCCAAAATAGAATTACCAGCTTCCCAGTCAAAAGATGCATAACCCAAAGGAAAATGCTTAACGTATCCTTGGTTTTCATTATGTAACGAAATGGTTGTTCTTCATTGGTCTATACCCTACTTTTAAACACTCATTACCAGTGGTTAGAATTCACTCACCCTTATCCTATGTTTGGTTGTTGGGAAAATAAGTAAAAACATGGAAAAGAAAAGAAAATTGGAAAAAACCACAACTAAATATTGTATTAAAAATCTAAATTTTTCATTTTTTTCCATGTTTTCAACTAATTTCTCGACAATCAAACATAACATTAAGGTTAAGCAATTCAACTTTAGTTTTTAAAAGGAAAAAAATCAAAATCTTAATTTTAATTTAACTAAGCTTAACTAGAGTTTAAAAGAAACACAAGGACATGGGTAAGATAAGCACAACTGACCCAGACACAAGGACACGGGGTAAGATAAGCTCAGGGGAACCAGGGTCCGCTAATCACTGCCACATCTACCCAACAACGCATCCCACCCACAACTTTTTTTTTTTTTAATGATAGAAAAGCCCTTTCCCACCCCCCAACCAACCGAGCGTAGTGTTGAATCTGTTGACTGCGCCGTCTATTGCTGAGAGGATACGTACTCTTGCTAGTTCTAGTCTCACTCACTGTCTTAGCCACATTTAAATTTGAGCACTGCTAAGCATATTCTCAATCCCTATTCTCACTTTTGCCCAACTTATTTCCTGACCTCCTTTACAAACCTAGATAAATAATGCACCTATAAACAAAAATATATGTATACCAAAAACATTTTTCTTTTTGTTTAAGTCAGGGTATCCCCAACCCTTCGAGCAAGGACAAATACCGAGGTTAAAAAATCAGGTAACGTCAAAAACTCCAAATAGATTGGCCTCAAAGGAGGAGTGAGAAATAGAACCCAAGACCTCTCACTTGGAGATAGGCCAAGGAGCCATGGGTCCCTTCGGGGTTAATAATAATAGGAATAATGCTAGTTCCATTTTCTTGTAAGGCCAATTTCTTCAAAGGAAAGATGAGAAGAAAGTGACTTCAAAAAAATTTTGAGCTAACTTTACTCTAATAATAATAAATAAATAAAAATTAAAAAAAATTAACTATCAACATGATAAATAATTGGAGCAATCCAAAATTTGTAATACAGCGAGTGTAGTTTGAGAATTACAATATAAAAAAG
Source organism: Tetracentron sinense (assembly GCA_015143295.1). NCBI lineage: Eukaryota > Viridiplantae > Streptophyta > Magnoliopsida > Trochodendrales > Trochodendraceae > Tetracentron > Tetracentron sinense. The sequence continues at coordinate 11,322,689 of CM026555.1, read as the reverse complement.
TGGTATTTGGTCAAGTAAAATTTTTGTCATGTATTTTTGTCATTGTGTAGGCCATAGGTCCATGTGGGCCTCCAATGAGCCAAAAGATAAAATTAACACATGTCATTTCATTAAGTGAAGTTAGCATTACCCTTGTAAAAAAGAAATAGGATCATAGCCATTCACGATTAAACTTGGGGAGAGTTTAATCGCACTCACATTTCAACACATAACCATGGTTAAGATACACTAGCACATAGTGCTAACAATCTAACTTTAGATTTTAGGGGAAAAAACTTAAAAATTAATCCAATTGTTAAAAGTTTATAACCTTAAAGATTAAGTTTTTCTTTCTAAAAATCATGGTTAGATGGTTGAATCCTAAGAGTTAATTAATCTTAACCACGATTGATATGAATTAAAAACAACACGTGTTGACTTATGGGTGCGATTGAAGTCTCCCGATTTCAATCACGATGGGCTTCTCTATAAAATAAAAAAATGTGAGAGGTAGGGATTGTGGAAAATATGCTTAGCAATACTCTTAATTTAATTTTACACCCAATGCGTATTTTAGAGACACCGCAGTTGTCCTAGTCCCCACAACTGAAATTTTCCGTTCTCTTGGAGTTCCTCCGTCCTTCATCTTCTCCTCCTCCGTCTCTCTCCGTCACAGACCAATTCAAATGGCTTCACCACGGAGGGCGACGAGGAGAGATAAGGTCCGTTCGATCTTTGACCGTTTCGACATCAACGGCGACGGTTGTCTCAACCGCGACGAGATGGGCACTCTCGTCGCCGCCGTTAACCCTTCCGTTAAATTCACCGCCGACCAGATCTCCGCCATTCTCGACGAGGTTTTCCGTTCCTACTCCGATTTCGTCGCCAATCCCTCCACCGGACTCTCCTTCAACGGTCTTCTCCGTACATACGAGGACGGCGCCGGCGACGTCGATCGAGACTACTTCGCACTCTTCTCCTCTCCGGCAGTCGACGATCTCCCTTCGACTTCTTCTTCCTCCGTGGTCGCCGTCGCCGACAATCCAACGGTCGGGAGAAGCTCTTACCACCCTAGGGTTTCACTTTCACCCATCTGGGCTAGGTCTCCGAACCATGGGATTGACTACGATGATACATGGAAGCTTGTTGAGGATTTGGAGATTGTGATTAGAAGGAGAATCAAAGCTTCTAATAATAGTCATAGGAGTAAAGATGCTGTGATTAACGATGGATTATCAGATAATGGGTGGTCAACGGATATGAGTTTAGAATTCGATAACAAGAGATTGTTTTGGGATGAGAACTGTAATGAATTTAAGGTTTTCTTGAAGGAATTGAAGGAAATTAGGGTTGCTGTTGATGGAATGGCGAGAAGGGAGGAATCTTTTGATGGTCATATGGCGATTGGAAGGACTCTGTATGATTATAGACTGTATAAAGAAGCTCTCAGTAGCTTCAGGCGTGCAACTGAGCTGAACCCAACTGATGTTCGACCCCATTTCAGGATGGGCAATTCGCTGTGTTCGTTGGGGATGTTGAAAGAAGCCAAGGAGAGCTATCTGTTGGCTCTGGATTCGGCGGAGATGGATTCGAATAGGTGGTCCGGGCTGCTACCCCAGATTCATGTGAATTTGGGGATTGTGTTGGAAGGAGAAGGGATGTTGCTTGGTGCTTGTGATCATTATCGCGAGGCTGCAATTCTCTGCCCGACGCATTATCGGGCTTTGAAGCTTTTGGGGAGTGCTTTGTTCGGCGTAGGGGAGTATAGTGCTGCTGAGAAGGCATTGGAGGAAGCTGTTTTCCTGAACCCGGAATACCCAGATGCTCACTGTGATCTTGGGTCTGTTCTTCATGCAATGGGAGAGGAAGTGAAGGCAATTTTGGAGTTCCAGAAGGTGCTCGATCTGAAGCCCGACCATTTGGATGCATTGTACAATCTGGGTGGGTTGTTCCGGGATGTGGGTCGGTATCGGAGGGCCGCCGAGATGTACGCAAGGGTTTTGGCAATTCGACCCAGCCATTGGCGGGCCCAGGTTAATAGGGCTGTCTCATTGTTGGGGGCAGGGGAAGCAGAAGCAGAGGAGGCAAATATAGCACTGAGGGAGGCCTTTAAGACTACAAACAGAGTGGAATTATATGATGCAATTTCACATTTGAAGCAGTTTCAGAAGAAAACCTTAGCTGGCAGATTGAGTTTGTTAGCTAAGAAAAAAATCCATGGTGCTAAGAGCAAGAACAAGATGGGGTTTGAGGAAGAAGTATGTGTGGTCACAGTAGAGGCGTCAAAATTTAAACAGGCAAGCGATAAGGGCACACTAAGGGAGTCTCTGGCAAGTGCCCTTCTCATTAGGGGCTTCCAGAGGATCACTAGACTCGATCACTGCGACATTACTCTTCTGAAGAAGGAGATGGCTGGATCCGAAACACACATTTCATATTCAGGTAATGAGGCTCAGGAGAAGTCAATAAGGAAAGCTGGACTTGAAGTCATTCTCCGGAAATTGCTTCACTTTCTTAATCCAGAGGCTTTTCGAGGAGCAGTTAAAGCACTTGATGAGAGAGTTTTGGCAGTTTTGGATGCAACTGGCTCTGGGAGGGTAGATTTAGGCATGTTCTTTGCTGTAATTGCACCAATATGCACTGGCCCTCCTGGAAATCGGAAACGTGCTGCGTTTGATGCTCTTATATGGCGCTCCAAGAAGGGGGTTCAAGGCCAAATAGGAAAATCAGATGCATTGATCTATTTGAGGTATTTAAGGGTTATTTACTTCTCTTCTCAAGGATCCAGCGACATAGTGGAAGTATTTGGAGGAGAAGAGGAAAACACAATGGTTTCGTTTCCAGAGTTCCTCCTAATGTTTGATGATCAGAATTTCGGTTTCGGCATTTTGAGCACTTTGGTGAATCTTGAGACCGGTGACAGGATACGTCATGGTGGCTATTCTTGCCATGCCTGCAAATACCCAATTATCGGACCCAGATTTAAAGAAACAACATCGCGGTTTAACCTCTGTGTTACTTGTTATAGTGAATGCAAGGTTCCTTCTACTTTGAAGCAAGAAGAGTACAGATTCAAAGAGTATTGGAGCGAAACCGAAGCGCTGAAAGATAAACTGAGGCTGTTTGGAAGACATTATTACTCAAACAAGCCTTCAAACGACTCTCGGCCAACGGCTTGAATTCAAGGTATCACTGGTTGGGTTCTTGTAAATCAGGTAGTTTTTTTTTTTTTTTCCACTTGAATTCTTTTATTCATATTGAAAAGTAGAAATATAGAATAGCCACTTTTTTCTATCAGATCATTGTGAATTGATTCTTTGGGAAATGTAAATGATTCTTTGAGAGCATTAATATGTTTGGATTCAGTAGACTTACAATTATTACTAGTTCTGAAAGGAATGACTGCATTAATATGTTTTGAAAGCAAAATTCTCTGTCTGGCCAAAATAGGCTTAGGTTTTCTGCCATATGGAGAGGGCAGTTGTAAGTTTTCCAACTAAAAGAGAGGCAAGAACTCTTGGCTGAAACATGCCGCACTAGAGAGATGATATGGTGGAACAGATGGATTTGGCTAATATATTGAAAATATTGATGGATTCCATGTACGTTTTAATTTTTCTAAATTAAGGGAACACTATTAAATGGATTAAAATGTTTAATAATTTTTAAATTAAAAGGTTTATTAATTTTTAAAATGAAATGGGGTCTCCGGCACCAGAGAGTGCAAGAGAGAATGTCGCGGCATTTTTGCACAACTCAGTAGAGTACATTTTATGTATTCAAGTCCACACACAGACCGTGTGAGCCCCGTACGCCCGCCCTTACACAAATTGTGGATATATCAGTAAAAACACTCATTTTGCAATGAAACAAATTAGTCATTTACAACTTGTGCTTTTACTAAATATAAATATATCTTGTATATTAGTGGGGGCACACAGGATGTGTGCCAACTTGCCCACACAAAATTGACTCGACTCAACACATTCTTTTAACTCTGGTTAAGAAGTTTTAATCCTAGGATTTATACCTCTAACCATAGCTTTTAGAATAAAAAATTTAAAAAAATAATAGGCGTCATTCCGTGATTAATGTCTGGCAGGGAAGATACAGACTCCAAATAAATACACCCGTTAATTTACTTCTTCCGCGATAAAACTCTGGCAGGGAAGATACGGACTCAAAATAAATACACCCGTTAATTTACTTCATGTCTCCTTCCAAATAACCCTACTGTACCTATATTTTTAGATTGTAAAATGAGACAGTAAAATTTTTGCTAGCCAATGTCCCTACATTTTTAGATTGTAAAATGTTAAAAGAGGAGTGTTAGCCCCAATTGCAAAATTCAAATGTCTTCCAAACTCTCACAGTGGGCACAATGCATGGCGTTGCTACCCTTCATCAACAGGTTTAAGAAAACAAAATTTTGAAAGAGAAATGATAATTTATAAAAAAATTCTCAAGTAACAAGGTAAAGTAGAGACACTTGCAGGTTGTAGGTACTAGCGCACGAGCTTGAAAGTATGCCAGGCTAGCAATTCTCATGTTAAAACATCAAGGAGGTTACCAAATTCACTATCCCAAAATTAATGTTCTCTACCCCTCCTGTAAAAACTACCTCAATACTCCCTCCATACAATGATGATTAAAAATGTCATAGTAAAACATTATCAGTTACCACACCCCACCTCCTCCAATTATGGGGTGTGATCTTTCTCAATAGAGAGCTCTCAGGATCCATTCCCTCCAGGGTGATAAGCACAAGAGCTCCAATCCCCAATTCTAACAACTAACCAATGACACTAAACTTAGGTAAATGATATCGATTTCCTTTTTTTTACTATTTAACACTAATATCCTACATACATGTGCATATTACATACCAATATGTCCACATTTTAGTCTATCAACGCCAGAAGAGCACAAACTTGAGAACTCATGCACACAAATCAAGCTTTTATTCATAATGTAAGATAACATACAACAGCAACCAAATCCATTAAATCAATCATTAGTTTATAGGGAGAGATACATCGGACATTTATCATACACCGCTGAAACGGTAAGAAGCATAGGAAAGAGAACCAAGGCTCCAGCTATGATGGATGAGCTCCGCCTTTGAACTTTCACCAGCGGCCCCTAAAGCTACATGCAATGGATAAAAGTGCTCTGGCCGTGGGTGAGCCTTTTTCGCATACGGCGCCTTCTTCTCGTAGTGATTCACATCTTCATGTCTGCACAAAAAGGAAAAATATGATTGTGATTAAGCGTCGCAACCTGACCCAACAGACTTTTTCACGTATTAGGGTAGAAGTTTTGACCCGTGCATCGGGTTTGAATTATATTTTCTCACCCCTTTTAACCCGTTTATGAACAAGTTAGATCTGGTTAGAGGTTATGTTCAATGGGTTGATGCTTGATCATAGTGGATCCAACAAATTGTGATTCTGAATTGGAGTATAATGTGATTCATTATAATAAGAAAGCTACGATTTGCTAACATGCGATTACCTTCCGTTAATGAGAGATTCTTTGAGCCATGTATCGAATTCGGAAGCCCAGGAGACAACGGGGCCATCATGTGGTTGGAGGGCCATCAAGTTGTGAGTGGCACTTCCTGATCCAATAATAAGGACTCCTTCATCCCTGAGAGGGGCTAGAGCCTTCCCCATGTTGTAGTGATGAGTTCCATCCATTTGTGTCTGAACAGAAAGCTGGCACACTGGGATATCAGCCTCTGGATACATGAGCATTAGGGGGACCCAAGCACCATGGTCAAGCCCACGAGCTTTATCTTCCTTCACACGATTGAACCCGCCTGTCGTAAGCAGCTGCTTCACCCTCTTTGCAAATCCCGTGCTCACTGGTGCCGGGTACTTATCTGGAAACAAAGATATAAGTAAAACAGATTAATAAAATCAATCACACCCATAGCTCCAATTTTATGTCACTAGAAAGATTTTTTTAAAAAAACTTGATCATACTGGATCCTATTTTAGTTCAGCTTTTTTCTCTGGCATGCTCAAAGTGGACCGTAATTCAGCAGCGCACCCAATCAAAGACACAACTTAGTGTTAGGCGGCCTCTGGAGAGTGGAGAGTATCAACCTACTCTTAATACTAAACCCCCGATAGTCTATGAACCTCTAGTGCTGGGAGCAGGGTAACATTACTAAATTCCTTAGATTTTGGATATCATTGAAGTAACAACTTAACAGTCCTGAAATGAAATTATTTCTCTTTTGGATATACAATCGTCCCTTTGTTACACAATCCTAAAAATTGTGTCCCAAACTAGACTTCCTGTCCGTCCTCAACCAAAACAGGATGACGGTATCTAACTGGTTTACAAGGAATTCTGTTCAGTATGAAAATAGAAGTCTACAATTTCGCTCTATAGGCCTATGGGGACTCAGGTAATGAAGAATTACCAATCATGCTCCTCAAAATATTCTTAAGATCTCGAATTTATCTCTTAGTGACAACTCGGGGGGGTTTAAGACATGATGCACTAAGAGAAAATTCAGTGTTTCATAGAGACATTACAAAAGATCCTGGACTGTGGCTTAATCAATTCTCTTTAATAGTACTCTATATTGGATCTCAAAACTTTTAATTTCTTGTCAGGTTGATTTTTCAACTAATGACTCATAGATATTAAACTATTTTCACCTGATTTTCTTATAAGCTTTCTGGCCAAAACAACTAAAGGTACTATCAGAAAAACTTCAATAAATACCTATAGCATATAGCATTTAACCTTAGGTAGACAAGGAATTGCACCTCTTAATAGGGAATAACAGATCAAAGTCTAATATAAACCCAGACTAACAAGGTCTGCTATCACTGTGAAAGCCTAAAGGTTTGACCTTATTTTACCTTTCAGAAATCTCTTCTGTTGTCGCTCACTTGGTATCTTATTAGACTCCACTACACTTATCTAGTCACATGAGCACTTCTAAGCTTATAATGCCTTACACTTCCATTCTAGTCACGGTCATACCATTCAATGGGTTTGTCTATATTGGACACCATAATGGGTTGTAATAACACTCGTAGTGCTTGAGAATTTGAGATGGTATCATCAACTGCTGCTAAATATAACTTAACAATCCTTGTTATCCTAAGGTCAAGGATAGAAATCACAAATAGAGCCTTTTAGAAGCAAAAGATTATGCTCTTATACCTTCCAATAACTCAAATGACTCTTGCAGAAATGTAACAGTGGATTGGTATGTGTGGTTTTTACACTCTAGTAGTGCTATAACTAAGTACATGAAACAATCGTAATCAGTTGTTCAACCCGGAAAAACTTGACTATTTCTCATGCTTAGCTTAACTTTAGTGAACTACCAGCCGTAGGCTTATAATCCTCATCTTTCAAAATGACTAAGTCTAGGTCCAGACAACCTAAGGTCATCTAAATCTATTGTTTCTACTCAGAAATGTTAAATCCAGTAAGGACATCAATGCCCAACAAATAACCAGCAAATTGCATCTAAACAGCTAAAATGGACACTAAAATGATCACTTAATAAATGCATCTAATATCCATATGCCTGAATCATTACCTGTAATTTCATGCTTAAATGATGCAAAAAACATCTGCCTTACGGGGGTATGACCATGAAATAGGCAATCCAATCACCACACTCCTTTGGGACTAGAATGCAATATGTGAGTGGTTTCTCCATACAGTGTAATACTTGCAATACAGGACAAGTCGATCTATGAAACGTTACGGCATACCTTGCTAGGAGCTTCGGAGGTTGCCAATCCATAAGACCAGGGAAGATCTAGGCCTCCTAAACCACACAAGGGTTGGTGACAGTTGGCTAGCATTCAGGTTTGCTCCCTGTGGTTTTGTTCAACTCCAACTCCTCGACTTCCCTCTGAAGGGTTACTCAGACACTTCATTTTTCCCATATTTTGCCGTGCCGACACTTTGATATCTGACACGACACTCCTTGGTAGTGAGCTGTGTGTGTGTGTTAGATGCTAAAAAATTTTGTAAAGTTGGTATATAGCATTTTCGACAAACATACAGAGGTCAACTTTTCCTAAGAGAGTGGACAACACCAACGACGAATCAAAGATATACGTCTTCTCTCTTGTTTTATCCTCTTTGTTTGTTACAACAGATATGGGTATTTCTTAGAACTTGCAGGATATATACTTTTTAAAAAAACTATGGACAAGTGGTTTTCCCCCCTCTCGATTTTTTACATTATTTCTCCTATATTTTTGAATTAAATTCTTTCACTTATTTAATGAATCTATATAATCATTTCAAAAATCTGTATGGTGCCGTGCGCCGTATTGGATTTCGAGAGCTTGCCGTGGAACCCCTTATACACTTGATATTTGGCACCCATTTACCATGGGCTGGAACAAGGTGCTTCAGTGTCCATAGGGGAAATTTGAGCTGGTCGAAGGGAATAGTCCTTACTCAAAGGGTTTGGGACACCACTCATTTACCAAAAAAAAAAAAAGTAGGATCCTAACAGAGTTGCGGAAAAGATAAAATCTGAATTATGTTCATTTTATTAAAGAAAAAAAGTCATTGAGGGCTGTCAAGGATGGAAAGGAGGACAAAGAGGATTTTTGCCATACGTTAATTGCCCACGCGACAATCTATCCTATGTCCCATGCAAAATTATGGAGCAGAAATTTAACTCTACTTACAGAAAGTTCTAGTTTTGGCAGGCCAGACGCAAGAAGAAAGAAAAAGTCATGGGAGTAGGATGGGGAGAACGGATATGGGAACAAAAAGCAAATGGAAGCAAATTTGCGAATGGAAAGGGGCATGTTAGATCTTGGAAGCGCTAGATTCGCAACTATCCCGGTGTTTCCAGAATTTGTCACAACCCCTAATTGTACTTCCATTAGATTAAAGATTTGATGGAAATTCACACATTAGTTGGAAGAAGATACGTTGAGACGGATCTATTTCTCAGATGGAGGCAACAAATTTTTAAATAATCACTTACGCCAATGTAGAACAGGTAACCCAGATCACATAATCTGGTAGTTTCAAAGATATGGGAAGAAAAAACAGAAAACTGAAATGATCCAAGGAATCCGAAGGAAGGAGAAAAACACAGACTCGTCCATCGCGTTTGGAAAGATAATTAGAAATATGTGGAGGTTATGTAGGGGCGCTCGACGAGTTGACGGTAGGGTTGGAAGTTGCCCAGTGCGCCGAGAGCACCAGAATCGATTTGGGTGTCTCGGAAGATTGGTATTCTGCATGATTTAAGAAAGCCTCGCGGAAGGCCATCGTCGATCGAAAGCGTCGGGATCCATGAGAGGATGGAAAACAGTCTAATGCAGACTCTTTGATTTGAGGAGAGAGATCGACATCTGTATCAGACGCTGACTTTTATCAATTTTGCTTCGCATCAGGTGACTTTTTCGCTTTCGCTTGTCTGGGCTCTTGCTCGCTTGCCTGCAGTTTCGAGTGCATTCGCTCCTCGGCGCCGCCTGAATTCCGGACACTTTTACTTGTAATGTTTTTATTTCCGCAGCACTGACTTTCTCGGCTTATCTTTTCCCCCCCTTCCTTTTCCTTTTGTTCTTATAGTTACCTCTGCCACCCTCCCCCCTCTGTTTACAT